>JAUZSU010004149.1:0-23077 GCA_034780255.1 Parotocinclus maculicauda
GACCCCGTGTTTTTGTTGGTGTTTGTGTGTGTGTGTGTGTGTGTGTGTGTGTGTGTGTGTGTGTGTGTGTGTGTTACATGTCAGGCTGCTTACTGAATGAAAAAAGAGTTCACACCAAATGCCTTTTGTCTGTCTTATGGTTTAGAGAGAACCCAGAGATCACGCTGCAGCTCCTACTAATAAAGAGAAATGCCCTAATATATTCTAATTCTAATTCTAATATTCTAATTTACATTCTAACATAAGGTAAGTACCTTACACACATGAATTAACCAGGAATTATGCCAGAGCCTCCATTAATTCAAATATGCATTTTTGAAGTACATTTGAGGATATTTTAAGTGTAATAACAGCCTCATTCATGAATAAGTATTATACACATATTGTAAAATTCAATTGTTCTTTTCAAATCAAAATGGAAAAAAATCTAAAAACAGATTCACATTCAGCTGAAAATGTTCTATAAGGTTCACCCATTCTAGTAAGAGGGACAAAAAAAAGTACACTTACTGTTGCTCAGTGTATTTATTTTATGAAGGATTATTTTTTCAGTCAAACGGATAAAATTACATCTAACTCTGACCTGTTACCACATACAACATACAGGCTGTGCTCCTGCTTGTTACCCCATGGTTGAATGTTCACAGTTAGATAAATCGAGATCTTTGCCCGTGAGCGCCATGGCCCTGCGTTCTAAGGACACAATAATCGTGGGATTTGATTGTCTGTCCCTCAACCTCAATAATTGATGACTCCAATATTTACTCCATTACCTGTGTGTTGTAAACATTCATTACGGTGCTATGTTGGAGATAGGTGAGCGCAGCAGAGCACAGGGGACTCTGGCCAGAGGGGAACACCTGTCAGTTTGACTAATGACAGTGAGGAAAAAATATCTCATAATTACTTTAGAAAAAGGGGTACAGTTCTCTCTGCCTTATCGGTGCAATATGCATTTTAAAAGTTTTCTGGTGGCTTTATTGCATTTAGCCCCTTTCCAGGGCGGCATCAGGCTTTACCGTCTGAGCAAGTTCTCAAATTTCAAATCAAATTTTCAAGTCGCTACATGCAGGGCTAACTAATCTGATTTACAACCTTATTATATTTCTATTGACATTATCGTTGTTGTTATTTGTAATGTGTAAATATTAGCAGAAGGAACTTTGCAGACTCATTTTCCAATGGATAGTTTGCAGATAGATTTTTTTATTTATTGAATGATTCAATTATTTATTCATTTATTTATTAATCTGGTTTGGCATGTTTCACAGATTTCCTTTTTTAAATGATTGCAGTCTAATGTATTACATTATCAGGAGATGCTGGCTGAGCACAAACACATGATTAATTTAGTTCTGCTTCAAAGTAGAGCGGTGAGCTGAGTCTTAATCAAATTGTATCCTCTCTTCGGGCTTATCTGCCCTATTGAGTCATTTGATTCAAAAAAATGGGTGAACAATAATGCAAGGGCACCATGCTTCTTTGGCACTCTCAGATATCCATGCTATTCTTTTGTGGAGTGTAATACGTGTTTTCCCGGTGGCATATCAGAGATAAATGAAGGGGAGGTATGAAGAGGACTGGCATTCCCCAGAGTGAAACTTCATCACACTGATATAAAAATCAGCAAAACTTACAAGAATCAGGGTGCAATAATTACACAGAAATAAAGCAGGCAAAAAAGGAGTGTCCCATTACTTTGAGACACAATAGTCACATTACCAGCGAATACAGTGTCCCGACAGAAGCTGAAGCCAAAGAGGCTAGCTGAAGGCATAATGTGTTCTACAATCATTGCAAAAGAAAAGAAAAAAAGTTTCTCGACTAAAAAGAGTGCATCTGTTCCTCTGCTCTAGTTGGAAACTATTCCAGATGATTAGTGCAATCAAATCCCATCCTCAGATGTATTTTCCTCATCGAGTTTGTGCAAGGAATAATATAGGATATTTGTGTTTTATCAAAGGAGACCGTTTATCACGTCCATTTTTCATGCTGTCAAGTTAATTACCAGAGAGAGGAATACGATTAAACACACCCTTTCTCTCTCTCACACAGACAGGGGAGTGTGAGTCTGCACACTCATACACAAACACACAGATACACACACATATACTCACAAAAGCCCACCCCTATGGACACCCAAACTAAACTGTTAAGCCTCGAGCAGAAATCTTGACTCTGTTAGTTGTGAAGAAGCAGCTGAAACTCTATACATCCCACCAGGAATAGCAATAGTAAGGTCAGACATGTTTTCTTTTCTTTATTTCATATTTCATACACTTTTTACCTCAAGAGGAAAATGTGAAATAACTTTATACAGACTGTCCTCTTGCGCTACCACTGAGCCAACCAGCAGTTCTAACATTGCAAATCTTACTGTTTATATCGAGCATCTTTTTTTCTTAAACTGTATTACGATCATGCCAAACAACATTAGAGAATCAGCCCTCTAAGTTTGTGTGTGCAAGGTTTGTGTGTGTCAGAGAGAGATAGATGTTTGAGCATGCATGTGAAAGTAGTCTAAGCAGGGTGAATAATTTGCCCCTCTTGTGTGTGCTGAGTGTAAGCAATAAGTAGCAGGATGCGAATCAGAGCCTTCCTCCTCAGCCTACCTTCCTCATCACAGCAGGTGAACCTCCTGTCTGTTCTCTTAAAGTTAGAGAAACTGCTGGAGCTCAAAGTTAGAGATAAAAAAAATAACAAAGCATTATGTTGTTTGTCCAAGATCTACATTGTTCTCTGGTGTCAGAAATGTTCCCTATTATTAATCATATTAGATCAATTCTACGCTAAGTCAGGAGACTCTTGCTGAGGAGCATGTGCAAAACAGCAAAACAAGGCGGGAAACTAAAACATGCAAGTAGGCACAAATGCACAAAAGTCCTGTTCATGTACTGTGGGTCACTGGTATGTAATTTATTTTGCCTGGGTGGAAAAGTTGGAAAAGCATTGGGGTAATTCTGAGAAATTAGCAGTTTGCTTTAGGTTTATTCTAATTGATGATCAGAAAGTTTATACTATTATGCTATGTGATATGTATTCATGTTTGAGGTGTATGCCCACTTTCTTTCCCATCACAAGGGTGAGCTCTATAAATAAATATATATAAATGAATGAATAAATAGGATATTGCTCTTTCTACTTACTACTTCTTCAAAATGACCAAGTAGACATAATTTTATGCCTAGTTCTATTTTTGATAAACATTTGTGTAAACTATTATTAGCCACCTGTCCGACACAACCTAGTTCAATCCACAATGTATCAGTATTTTAGTTTCAAACTGAAAACTAACAGTATTTCCTTGTTATTAAAAAAAAAAACGTAAAATTAATTTTAGGTTATCACTATTGGCCAAGGTTCTATTGCAGTGTTCATTCATGCTGTAGAATATACACTACATGCTGTAGGATATACAATCACAGATAGGACAAAAATTTTAAAAGTTATTTTTGCCTAAAAATTGGAACATCACTTACTTCTTGCTATAAAATATAGTATAGTTTAGATTAACAATATGTATAAAAATTACATGAATGTTTCTCATCAAAGACCAGAGCAAAGCAATGGAAACCAGTATGAATTTGATACAAAATGTATGCACATACATATATATCCCCACATCTACCCATAAAAGTATCTCCAAATGACCCTTAATGTGGTCCTCTCCTGCCAAAACATCTGCAAAATCTTACATCTGCATACCCATGCATACCAATTATGCACAACCAATTATTTCTACATGATGTCAACACTAATGATTACAGGTGTAATTACTGAAATTGAGGAATTAGCTTTATTTATATCTGAAAATGCCCATTTTCAGATATAAATAAAGCTAATTCCTCAATATATACATTATATACACATATATATACACATTTTATGTTATTAAGCCTTATATGAAGGGACTTCTCTAGTGAACTCTTGCACACTGGAAATCTTATTGGTGTTATGTCTGGTGCAAACTGTTATCACTAGAGTTCTTCAGCATGAGAAAAATATATATCTGCCTTAAGAACACTACCATATCGTGTAAGTTTATTGTAGAGCTGTGTCCATCATATACAGGACTAGTACTGGCAAATAAACTAAAAAAAAAATCAAATAAGAAGTGCCAAGCCATCTGCTTGTGCTTGGTGTGAGAGAAACTCTAAGAACTGCATAGTGAGGCAAGGTACTTGGGCAAAGAGAATTACCCGAAACACGTTAATGGGATGGAACCTGGTGGGGATTGAAACTCCAGTGACAGTGGGATAACAATGAAACAGGTCGCACATATGAGACAGCCATAACCTCACCAGGTACTGCATACAAAACCATGTTTGCTGAACTGATAGAGCACTTGTTTCCAAGCTGAACATCCTTGCTTCGTATGCAACTTTTGAAGAGGTGATGGTTGTTTCCAATTGTGCTTCATGTCTCATTCTTGTGGGTCCAGTCCCACTGTTTCAAGGTTATGTTCCCTTGGAATTTACTCAAAAAAACACATACACTTTTGATGCCTGAAAATGCATGTGAAACATTCAAACTAACAAACCAATGAGTAAATGAAGTACCTCAAACTACAAAAATAATGCACAAACTATGTACATACTACTACATTTAAGTATTTTGCATCTTCCTTCCTGCATGCTTGCTTTTGCTGATGGGTCATCACAGGAAATGGCTGACTTTTTGTTATTTTATCACACAATTCTAGGCCAATCTGAAGACTAGAAGGTGATTTAACATTTGTTTACATGACAAAAAAAATAAATACTCCAGCACAGTGACACTTCTGTGTCCATGAACAATCAAAACAGACCGAAAATGTATTATTATATACCATAAATAAACTATATCGGTCTATAAACACCAAACAATTTTTTAAAGCCAGTGCTTTGGAAAGAATTTGTAATGATGCAATTTATTTGCAACAATGTTTGAAAAAAAAGCTGTATCTCAAACACACAGATATAACGACGACCTCAAAGGGTTAAATAAAGATCCAGAGTGTCTAGTACCAACTGAAAGGAAACAGGAATGATGAACCATTATTTAACAGTCGGAGGTATCTTACTGCATCTTTTATTAGAAGGTCCACACAGACTGTGTTCTCATAGTAAAGGGAATTCTATGATGAATCATAAAAAATATGTTTCACTGTCTGTGTTCACAAGTCCTAACGCCGTATTGCAGTTCTCTAAATTAGCTCTGTTCCTGGGTTTGTAATCTCTGTTCAAAATGGCACCCCATATCATTTTGCCTAACAGGACAGTTGTGTCACTACATCTGAATTTTGCTGTATGAATCAGGCTTCTTTGTCACACTGATCAGTTTTGTTCTGCTTTTAGTTATTTGATCACTCACACAGTAACAGTAACAGTTATTAAATATTGTGTAAGGTGTGTGTTTACTGAGATTTGATTCAACTCAATTTCATAGAATTTACCTTAAATTCTACTTCTTTTATTTACTTTGGGTTCGGTAACTTGAAAGTGTGACAGAAACATTTTAACACAGTAACCAGTTTCTTAATAACTCATATTGCACATAATAAATGATTTTTTTTGTTAACATGAAAACACAACTTGCAAATTGCTTAATATCGCATATGGATATTGCAGTTGCCTTACAGGTCCAGAGATCTCTGGTTAGATCCCAAACTCAGTCTCTGCCTGTGCGAGGTTTGTATGAACCCAACCCCACACCAAAACCCAAGTGTGTCTGTGTTGGTTTACCCCAGGTGCTCAAGTTTCCTTCTATAGTCCAAAGCCTAAGGTTAAGTGGTTGCTCTAAATTGGCTTACTAAACTGCTTTATTAGTAATGTGTGCAGCTCAAAATATAATGCAAAGCTATAGTTTAAGTGACAAATAAAAGGACTCTTAACATTAAGGGCAAATCTTGCAAACTTTGGATATTAAATGATTAAAGGATTTAGAGAAGTTAGCCGTCACTCACTTGCAGGCAAAAATTCATTCAGAATACCAGGTACTCTCTTACTAGCTGGCCATATAACAACAGAACCTTGATTTAACATTGATCATAATGTGTGTCTAGGAAACTTGGTTAAGAAGGACCTTGACATTTTCTGTTCAATCCAGACATGTATTCCAATTATATTTGCCAATCATTTTTATAAAAAAGGATAAGTAATACTAGCCTACAATTCATAAATAATTCAAGAGGTCCATAGTTTATGACAACAGTGACTTTCACATGATAATGAAGTATCTATCACATCAAGCTTTGTTCTGTCATGGGTGACATTTTCTAGAATCTACAAGAAATAATGATTCGTATGTTAAATATAGAGTCATTGCCATTACTCATCTTTGTTATTCCAACTTTGATTAGTAGGGACCTATGATTTCTGAGATGTGGGAAACACATTTGGAATTGTGAATATGAGATACAAATATGAAATTTGGACATTTGATCTGGTCTAAAATCCATAGGGCATGGGATGGGGTCATTGGTGTAGAATACAGTGTATTTTGCAGCTCTACATAAATAAGAGTTAGTGATAGAAATAGAGAATGTGATTTAGCTAGCTGCAGGGAAACAAAAGGAATAATGTTGAAGCATCTACATTCTTCTTATCTCATTTCACTCATACTGATGCTGTAACTTTATTTATTTACACAAAGCTCCTCAAGCACAGAAGCAGATTTGTTCCTTTTCAGTACATAAGCCACAACATGTTAAAGCAGCAAAACAAAGAATTAAAAATTAAGAAATCCACATTTTGGAGCCACAATAGTACATGAGATATGTAAAGCACAGATATATTGTAAGTACAGGTAGTTTAATTTTGATTTTATTATTTTGCAAAAGCAAAATCCAATTTGAAATCCTTATAAGTCCAATCTTTGTATGACCATTCAGCTTAAGAATACTAACTATTTTGTAGGATTTACAAGCAAACATTGCAATTCTTTTGGAATGTATAGAAATGTAATAAGAGGAGATACAAAAAAGTTCACCTTAATTTTTTTGTTTAGTCTTTTTCAGATTTTTACACTGTTTACAAAAAAACTTTTTTAAACACAGTAATTTGATATTTTTTATTAAGACAAACTTTATTAGAGTCCTGTTGTATTTAAACTCTGGTAGATATATAACCTAAAAATTCTAGTTTTATACTCAATAACAATAGCTTTGTAATTGCCAAACAAAAGATAGCTTGCCAACATTAGTGCTTTCTGACAAGGCTGTTTTAGTCTGTAGAACACTCCACAGAGAAGCTGCAGCTGCTGAAGCACAGGCAGTTAATTTCTCTAGTCGGTCATGGTAAAGCTAGGTCTCTGAATGCACATCAACATAACAACAGCTTTGTATAAGAAGCAAGCATAAAGCAAACCTGCATGAGTACTTCCTAAGCAGTCTTGTCAGCACCAGGAGCTCTGACAACAGTCATCTGGATGAGTTACTAACACATAGTGACACCTTTCATGCTAGCATGTGAGACATGCTCAGTTCCTTTTAATTTAAAGAGAAGAAATGATGCCTGATGGACATGGGTGTAGGAGCCAGGGTCAAACACTGAGGCTTGGGTGTAGTTCATAGCATCTGTCTAAAAAACAGTATTAGTCAAGGGCAAATCTGCTCATGTAATAAAACAGAAAGGGCATATCGCCAGGTCCAATTTATCCACAATCAATAAAACAAATATATGCATACAGTAAAAAATAATATGCCAATTTTAATAAAGCACTTATAATTATGCTAATACTACTACATACAATGGTAATAATAACAATAAATAATAATAATATGTTTGTCAGAAAGTACAATAATTAGAAGACAGTGAAAGAGGATCATGAATACTTCTGTGTTGCAGTATAATAATTCATTATAGCTGGCTGGCTAAATGTTTACAAAAAAAGTTTGTGCCTGTAGACCAAAGTTACATCCAGTTTGGGAATGTCCTTGGTTGACAGTGATATCACTTTAACATTTTTTATGTCAAATAAGATGCAATAAAAAATAGGATTTAATGCTTATTCTTAGTTTATGTAATAGTCTTACACTAGCGGCTACAGCTTGCTCAGATAATCCACTTAGAATAGATTTGCTAGATAACTAAGAATGTTACAGGTAACACTGCTGATTGAAATGTCCTGTCATATTTTAAGCATGCTCTTATATTGCCTTTTGCAATTTAACCTTGATAGCCTTGAAGACATGTTCCCTTAATTATCCTAGCTGCATCATTTGACACTGCTGGAAGTCTTTTAATATGCAGAGTTGGTTCTGTGCCATTTCCATTGACCTACATAAATACACCTGCCACCGAAGCATGATGGGAGGGAAAAGGGAGAAGTTCAGAGCATGTGCATATCAATGAGGGCTCAAATTATGTATTATTAACTCACGATGCATGACTTTGCCACAGCAACAGGATTTTCTGACGATGTCAGTCTGACAGTGTCAATCTCAGTCTTTCCTTGGAGAATCAATTAGGAGATAAACAGTGGCATGTCTTTGACTATGGGAGTTGGCACAAACCTTCTCTTGAATTTCCTGGGGCAAGGTAAATTGGCAATAGAGTGCTGGCCATTAGGGATGGAAAGAAGAAAAAAATTGTGCATGTGTGTGTGTTTGTGTGTGAGTGTGGAGTACCTGGAGTGGCTCAAAGAGCCCATCAACTATGGATTGGACTACGGAGGCATGCTAATTTTTTATAATGCTGCAGCTCTTTTCAGAGTTGCTTTTTCAGTATGAGATTTTTGGCTTCCGCCGAGTTGTTTGGAAGCTTTTTGGTGTATTACCAATAATGGAAAAGATATACTTAAACTGATTAATTATTCAAAAGCTTTATTTAGAGCAAAACAAATACTTTGATATTTCCAGTATGAATATTTGATGTTCTATTAGATAAACTGTTCTCTGAATCTTGATACATGGATTACTGATTTGTATTGAATGCATATGAATGATAGTCATACCAAATGCAACTAGTGATATATAGTGGTGTTCAAAGTTTGTAGTGACCTGGACTTCTTTGTCTTAAAAGAGTGTGTCCTCTCACTAAAGTACCTTTAAACTTATTATAATTTAAACACTGACCATTCCTTATCGTGTTTGTTTTGTATAACTGTTATAACACTTTTGCACTATCCTGGAATTACACTGCAGGCAGAAGTCTAGTCTAGACTTCAACTTAACAATTTTTACTTTTGTTTTAAATTTGCACCAATGCCTTATTGTAGCACTTCACAGAGGGAAACTAGATGGATATTATTTATATATTATTTTCTGTTAAAGCTGATAGACAGGTCATGACCGCATGTTAGGCATGTTTTTCATTGTGTTTTTTTTGTAGAAGTATAGTAGAATATAACAGGGTAGTATAGTATAGAGTAGTGAAGTTGATATAATAGTAAAAATATATAAGATGTAAAATGAATTGTTTTGTTTGTCTATTAAACAGTAACAGGGCAGTCATTGCATACATGCATATTATTGCGATATTATTGAGTGTGCTTGGAGAGTCAACATGCTGCACACAAAGTACAAAAATACATGCAAGCAAGTAAGAATTACAGACACAGGAGAGTTAGGGTGGATGACTTAGTATTTGGTTGTTTAACTATCTTGCATACAATTTGTGAAACTGATGTTTGTTTATTTATTTTGGCCCACTGTGTATATAAACCGATCAGGTGTTAAGGTAATTAACACAATAACAAAGGAACTGTTAATTCCACAGGGAACTTAAACAATAACTGATGCAGTCTCATGTTAAGAATAATTTATATAAATAATAATATATTTAGTTCAATATATAAAACATTTAAACATTGTTTATTTCTTTTCTCTTTTGTGTTAATGGGCTGGAAGAAATGTTAATGAAGCTTCCCAGGTTTTTCACCTTTTCTAAGTCCAGCATGCGTATTTTGTTATAAAGTGTCGCTTCACTCTCTGCCCATGGGTTTTAAAAACAAACAAAATTCTTCAGGTTCTAATGAGCACTGGGCCATTATCTTCCCTTCTTATCTAGTAATTAAACATGCATTCATTTAAAGATATGCATATCCTATTACACACTGTGTGTGTGTGTGTGTGTGTGTGTGTGTGTGTGTGTGTGTTTGATCACAGGATTTATTTACACTGTAAAATGAAAACTGTGCAGAGATGATGGCTGAGTAACAAATAAAGTACACATTTATATGCATGGCCATGATTAATAAGTGATTTTAAAAGTAATGTAATTATAAAATAAATGTTCAATAACTGAAAAAAAAGCAGATACGTTATTGCAGGTCTTAGAAACAGTGGTTTAATAAATTGCACTGCAATTGTCTTTATCAAACGGAGACAGACGATTCATCTCTGTTAAAATTTCCTAATAAACTTGGTCCTAATTTGGTGTCTGGAGCATGAAACATATCACATGATCATGGCGTGTGCTCAAGTTGAATAGGGTGATTGTGAAGAAACAGAGCTAAAGCATTAGCAATTCTAACTTTTGCGAAGTTAATTTTAGTCAGAATCATTTAGCACAGTGGCACAATCCATACTTTATGCACTTGTTTATAAAATTGCTTTAATTAGATCAGGGATGTTTTATTCCTTCGAAAAAACATGGAACAAAGCAAAAAGATTAAAATGGGCGAGAATGTAGACAGATTGCAGCATGAACATTTGGATTCAAACACTGACAATGCTATGCTTCTTGAGTGCTGCACAAACTAATGAGCATTTTCTGCCACAAGTGGTGGACACCATGCTGGATCTGCTCTTTGCTAAGAGACACTCGTTCTCCATAAGCCGAGCTATGTTTGAAAATCAGAATGAAGCATTCAGTACCTTTCAAAACCGAAACATATAAATGCTTGCTTAGAGAGGGAGAAATTGTGTCAGTACTTGTTTGTACTTTGTTGCCTTTTTAAATGAAACTGTAAATTTTAAAATATATGATTAGCGCAAATGCTACTTTACTTGGGCAGAGTAAAAATGTTCCATGGTGGGGGATTTGCTGGGTGGTCACTCAGAGGAACTCAACACCAGAACCCTTAATATGCACTCATCACCCCCCACTAACCTCTTTTTTATGCTACTCAATGCAGATTCCATGCATAGCCTGTGCGAGTGGCCCTCTGCAGAGCTACGGAAGGCAGCCATTGTGGCGTTGTCACTTGGCCACACTGGCCTATCAGCATGGCTAGCGGTTAGTAGTGTCAGGGGAATCAGATCCCATGAAGAGGGATTACTCCCAGAGGTATTGTTCATGCCACAATGCTAGAGCTGGGTGCATGCAATCTACTCAATGCCTGTGTGTTTTATTTCGATCCCTCCTGACAGGAAAGCCTAGACCTGTCTTGTTGTTGTTCTGCTCTGGTACAATCCAGAGCTCCAGCTGAGACTATTGCTATTATAAGTGGGTATGGACATGGGAATCCTCCCCCATGCTCTGGCACTATGTATCTGATTGCATTTGTGTCATTTAGTATTTGTGCTACAGTTCTAGGGCACTGCTTAATGAAACGTTACTAAAAAGTAGCATTGAGTTTGTGTGGGTTTAGTTTGTATTTTCCTTTATAAATATGTAATGTCTAAAATATTTTTGCATCTATACACCGCAAAAATTACACATTGTTTTACACTGATCTCCAGCTATGTCAAGCACAATTCTATATACTTCAGAGAGCAATCCTTTGCCATTTTTCCATAACATCCATAGCCTTTTATGACCATGCTTATCATATCAGATGACTGCAAAACTGAACTGTAGTTCAAACACTGCTTCTAGCTTCAGGCAGAGGAATCCTTGCAAAGAACTTGGGTTCTTATTTAGTAATCACATGTACAATGCCAAAATATACAAAATCCTGATGACTGAGTAAAATAGTGACTTGTGGCCATGTTCAAAATGGATTACATATGTTTCATTGTGTGCAGAGACATGGCTTGTTTCATTTTCTAAATCCTATTTACCCTGTAATTTTCTCGACTTTATTAAATAAAGGATGGTTAAAGCATATATGTATGGTATTATCACAACTGAAATTTAAATGTATTGGTTCAACAGAATGTGCTTAGTCAGTATCTAATGTTTTCATTGCATCTACAGCTAAGCTGCAAAGTCAAATGTAGGTCACAGGTTAGTTTCACTTTCAAGTGGAGTAAGGAATCAGTGAACTGACATTTTTTTTCCTCACTTGAGAATCATTATTATCCTTGTACTGTTGCTATGGCAACCCATTCCCCTGGCAATTTAATATACAAAAAAATCTTATTTAATTTGTATTTCTTTTCAAACCAGAAAATAGCATAAAATGAATTGTGATCTAAAACTAAGAACTTTTTTATTAGTAGTATTTAACCCATAGAAACATTAAGCCAATTTACTATTCCCACTATTTACTATCAATAAATTACTGCAATCATAATATTTCATATGAAGCTTGTATTTATGTTCATTCCCCCTCAAATGTCACATTTCAAACAGTTTTAAAGTAATTAAGACAAGTGAGTATATAAAATGATCTACTACGCCAACATGTAATACATGATGAAATAGAAGGCAAGCTTTTTGCGTCTTGTCTATAGACTGAACAGTGTTTGAGCTCAACTTAATGCCAGATTTTGTTAAAATCAGCCAAGTAATAATAAGCACAGCTTGCCAGATATTATCTATCTTGTAAAATAAGGCTGTTCTACAAAGCTAAACAAGCGTTTATGTGCTTTGTCATGAGTTGCAAATGAATGCAAATGAAACATAGTGATAAGAGCAAATAGACTGTAAAATTGTGGGAGGTTAAGATGCAATGGTGCAGAAAACCTATATTCATAAACCTATATTATAAGCATGTCAGCATTCATTTTGTATGAATTTTTACTCATGGTAAAATGTTTAAACATGCATTTATATTTAAGTCATATAACTAAGAGACTGCAAGAGATTTTGGGCCCCATAAAGATCACACACTGTCCCTGTCATTTACAGGTTCTTAGAATCGTCCCATTTTCCCCAATATGGCGCCCATGCATACAATCAATAACCAATATTTACTGTAATTTAGTACAATATAGTTGTTTTCTAAATAGGCAGAATTTAAATGCCTATTTTAAATCAGCATGGGCAAATCATAATAAAAACGATTACAGCATTCAACTTTATATGCTAGAGCTTTAATTGAGGGTACTTTAATTCCCATAATAAGTTAAGTTGTAATTTGATAGCTTTAATAAACCCCCAAGAAAAATGTCAATAGGCCATCACTTTTTTCTTCTCAGTTCTCAGATGAGAGGTTTGAAGGTATCTCATGGATCGACCTACGTGAGACGTTTTGTTGAGAGAATCCTCCCTCACTCCTGCTCCCCCTCTAATAGCGTGCTCGCAGTGCAATGTGATGAGACAGCGTGAGACCACTCAGCAGAGATGGATGTTGGATATTAAAAACTGAGTCCCTGCTGCTCCTGCCTTACCTTGCTTCATTTTTTGTTTCTTATACCAGCATGCTGCATTCATGCTAAAACAGTAGCATGGATCAGCTGGATGATGTGTGCGTTTGACAGGAGTGGCCCTTGTTAGCTAGCTTCTATTTTTGTGTGGTAGTTGGAGGATTAAAATCTAAATTTTATTGACAACAGTTTAGTGGAATTAGCTGGAGAAGATTCTTTGCCAGCTGTCTGTGTGTTTTGACTGGGTTTGAGTTTTTATTTTGCCCCGTCTTCATAACACCTTTACCATGTGTCTGACATTTTATTTACACAAGATATTTTTTTTAACTTAACACAAATAATACACAAGACACAAATAATACACCCATTTGTGGGCTTAAAAAGGATCCTAGATGATTAAAAATAAACAACGTCCAATTATTCTCAATTGATATAGCTCTAATATAATAATAATGTGGGGATGGCACATTACAATATCCATTGATGTTCATAGCAAAATTACCAAAAAAAAAAACAAAAAACAGAAATTCTATATGGTAAATGCAGGATCACCAATAATGGCTATATTCATGACAGACACAAGGTTATACCAACGCACTAGTCATGGGCCAGTCAACCCAATGCATGTCTTTGCACCCGAAATAAATCAGCAAGGACACACACATGGAGTCTGTGGTCAGGATTGAACCGGGGATTTCTGAGCTCTGAGGCCAACCACATGTGTCACCATGCTATCCTCTATGAGGTATGTCAACACCAAATGGAAAAAACAGACTGACTTTTAGAACCAGAATATTGTTTAAAAGCCTCTTTTACTGCAAAGATTTAAGTCTTTTTTTACATTACTTTTTTGTGTGGCTCATCTGCACAGTGGTTAGTGCTGTGGTTTCTCATTTACTCCTCAAGGAACAAGTCATGTATTTGTTCTCCCTGTGTCTCCCACATACCAAAGACATGCGTTAGGTCAACTCAAAGTCTATAAAGTGGCCCAGTGTGAGACAGTATGTGTGAATGTGTGCCCTGTGATGTAGTGGCGCCTGCGGGTTTGCCGTCTCCCCACAAATATGAATTCGATTATGTGGGTGTGAAAAAGAATATTATGTTAATTAGATATGAGCTATGCAACAAGGGACCTGACATGCAGCTTGCCTACTTTTTAGCTATAAAATGTATTAATTACTTTTTTTAGATCTAATAGTTATATAATTGGAAAAAATCTGAAATGAGCAACCCTTTCCCATCATCGAAGCCGAAGCACTAAAAGTCCCCAATGCTGAGCCTGTAATCTTTAAAATACTGTATCAAGCCTGCAGTAACTTGTTGCCCTCCATTTGCTAATTGGTAAACAGGAAATGAGAAAGACTGCTGATTAGCTAAATGTAGGACCAGTCTTTCATTTTGCAAAATTCATCTTCGATTTCTTGCACAGCTGCTAGATATCGCTGTGGAAATACAGAGCAGAAAGCAGGTGGCATACGGTTGTGTAGCAGAGATTGTGTTGTAACAAGGCAATAATGAAGACATGCTATTGAATGAATGATGAATAGTTTATGCTGACTTTGCAGTCCTTAATGTAAGATTCCACCTGCACTGTCTGTGGGAGTAATGCAGACTGCCATTCTTCTCCTTTCTGCCCTTGAGCAAGGTACTTAACCCCTCATTGCTCTGGGTGGTGCCACCAAAAAGTAAGCATGCTCATTAAATCCAGCCCATTTTGTGAGAGAACCCTGAAACAGGTGTTGCACAAAATACCACGATGAGTAATGTTTGGTGCTTAAGAGAGTTTTTCTTTTTCCCCTTCTAAGGTTCCTCTTGAAGCATCACGGTTAATTTGGAGCCAGAGTGCCATGTTTTCCCCCCTAATTGCAATGACAAGGCATTAGGGCTCCTTTTATCATCAGTGAAAAAAACAATAAGTGGAGTGCAGACAGATTCAACAATGTCAGCTGGGTAGGGCGCTGTCTAGTTCCCTTTCAACATGGTGAGCATCCTGGGCCTCTCTAGAACGACAAGAAACATATGCTCTCTTTAGTTTTGCAACTAAAGAAGACTCGCAGTCATCTCCATGGCTAGGGGTCAGAGGCATACATGTGCTAGCTCTTGCTGTGGCATGTGTACTTAACTCCCCTGGTTGTTTAAGTAAACTGAGAAGAATCCCATGAGATGCTTAGTTCATTAGCTGCTATAGCAAGCAGCCTCAAACCTTGCCAATTCACCAGAGCAAGAGTCAACCATGGTCGTATCCGATGATTGGCTACTCTTTGTTTTCTGTAGGCGTTTGTTTGCTTTCGAAAAAAAAGTGGAGAGAGATGATAAGCCAGACAAGTCTGCACATCCCTGGCTCCTTCTTATGGGCTCATTATTTTGACTTTGATTAAAATCTGGGCAGCTCAAATTCTGGCCACAGACGTGGACCTGAAAATTGGACCTCGCTGAATGACGGTTGAATTGAAGGAGCACGAGTGTCACTGTTTGAAAAGGTGAAGAAAAGACACAGCAACATCTGTAATCCAGAGAAAAATAACATGCAGCTAGATGGCAGGTAGAACAAATGAATAAAATTACTTTTAAAAAATTTACATTGCCATGAGTATACAACAGTTATATTAGACTGATAATATGTAGCTATGTCTATAGAAATTATTTTTAGACTGTCAAACTAAAGAAGATGTCTTCAGAACTCAGCTTCACATTGCTTGCAAATGGCCAGCATATCAATCACTAGAACGTCCCCTGACAAAGCACTACTGGGCAGTGCTTGGTCTCAGCGGGGCCACAGTATATCTGCAATCATGTGTTGAGCCAAAGTCCATCTGTTCTCCATTAATGTGGTAATTCCAGCCTAGCTTGATTCTTCCCTGTTTGGCTGTTCTCCATCTTGCCCTAAGTTCAAATACGGTAGACCTCCACAGAGAGAGGGAGGGAAAGAAAAAGAAAGTAACTAATTTAACTACTGCCTCTGAGGTTCCTTCTTCTCTGTGCTTTCTTCTTTACAGGATCGTCTCTACTCTAACATGTCTGTTGTCAATGACAGAACTTAGCCAATCCTTTAACCATTTTTATTCTTCTAAAGTTAATGACGGAATCAGCAGGTGCAATAAACTAAAGAAAAAATTATATTGAAAATCATCCCAATGTTCCTCTAGGTGACTATGAGAGGCGGTGAAAGTTATTATGCTTTCGATCGCCTGCCGTGATGGGGCTACAGTGTGGATAGTTAAGAAACAGCATGACTCACCATGTTTATTGTTATTATTTTGTTCATTTTTTAATTCCCTCCACCTGATTTATGTCATGATAAGAAGGATTTTTACAATTTCAAAGTAGTTCTTAGGTTGTGTCTGTATTGATACGTTTCTTTATTGCTTTAGCTTCCTAAGTAGCCGTAGTGTGTGTTTCGCTTCCTGAGAGGAATGACACTCATATACTTATATATACTCCAAATGGAATTGTATTCATTTATTTATTTATTTGAATGTACTCTATTGAAATGGAATTCCATCAAATCATCTTAATATTGGTCTCAACAGGCCAATGTAACATATTACATGTAAAATATTCAAATTGAACACCATATTCAGATCATTACAGATTGATACACACAAACTATAACAGTGAGAAATATGTTGACAGTACTTTTAGATATTAAACCTATGAAAATATATGTACTTATTGAAACTTTGATGTGAAAATAAAAAGGTTCAACACAACGTGCCATGGCTTACTGCCAGACACATACACATACTCATACACAGACACACAATTTCAGGATTTTTGAAAACGCTAAACATTCATCGCACTGAGCCAAAAATGTCAAATGTCAAAATGTTTTTTTTCTGTGAAGGCAGGTCATATATTCAGCTGAAAAAAAACAGTTCCCATGGCTTTCCCCTGCTCTGCCTTCACTACCTTGACTATTTGCAAGTACGACAGCAAAGACGCTGCTTTACACAGCTCCGTGTTTACACTTATGCCATCCATTTCATGCAGACCGTGACTGCTTGACAGTCCATCTGTATAATTAAAATGACCTTTACATGTGTTTCAGTGAATTTTTTGTATCTATTCCTGATTATTATTCTCATAACAATGTCAGCTTGTGCCCTGAGCTGTACTACATGACAGGACATGGACTGACAGCGTTTTTGGTGTTAATTACAGGAAATTGACATCTTTTTTAACATTTCAATTTCCTGACACTGTTTGGTACGTCATTCTGTCAAGTAAGGGCTGTGCCTGAAATCTGAGTTCGTGACCAACATGCAGACAAAGCCCACCTGTATAAATTCTGTTATAAAACTCAATGCCTTGGTAATTATGCACAACATATCTGATTAGAAGATATGCAGCTTTGATTTGCTCTCTGAGTACAGGAGGAAGGTCATGCATCAGATCTTGTAGAGCTAATTAGGTTACTTCTCTTCCTGTAATGGCCATTTTGATACAGGAGAACAAAATGTCAGGATGGAGGCAGAAGCCAAGCTTTTATTTGAATTAGTGTAACATTAGATGTTACGTTCCAAACTAGACCTTCATTAGCAAACTTGCATGCAAATACTTTCAATTAGTTTGCAAAGTGGACAAGACAAAGGTACTGCACAAAGCAGGCTGTGCAGCATTTAACTGTTTCCTCACAGCATAAATGAGTTATACACATTAACAATAATGAAGAAAATGTAATTTATGCTGTATTATCTTTTAAAAAATGACAAGAAAAACAAGTCAGTTCACAATAAATTACTGCTTTTATTTAGTGGGGGTAGAATCTGTAGTCTACACATCGAGAAAATAGTAACCAACATCCAATTATTATTTTGTAATAATGCAACAGAGCTGCCTATTAACAAGGCGCACTCACACATACACACACAGATTATGTCTCACTATCTTTATGGGGATCGACCACTGACATAAGATTATTTTGTGACACACAATACAGTAATTAATGCTAACCTAAATTTATTGACTAAAAATTAAATAAAAAACACTACACTGCTACACCACTGACTATATCAAAAATCTCAGATATTTCTATCTTCAAACACACACACACTCACACACACACACACACACACAAACACATTTATATCCTATGCAAAAGTGCAAAAGTCTTAGGTCGCCATTAAATAACATTAGATTAATTTGGCAATGGTAAGAAGCCAGATGTTGAAGGGGAGGTCACACTAAATCATTACCACTGTAGCCTATGGGAACTGGTTTTGTTTTCAGGTGTTTTTCTGTACTTTCTTCTTATATTCTAATAAAGATATACTTATCTAATAAGTATATCTGGCCATTATATCATTTTAGTAATATACAATGTACAATATACACTGTCAGGTAACATGTTGTTGCAATCAAAGGATTCTGTTCTGATGCTAAATCTTAGATTCTGACTGCAAAGAGAATGCCAAGTATAACATCAAACACGTTAGATCTGAAGATCAGTCAATGTTTCAGGGTTCAGTTTAATCTATGTACTGTAGTTAAGTACAATTAAAATGCATATTTTATATTATAAACCCTTCACTTAGAATGTTTTGACAGGCTGCTTATATTTACCAATGTAAGCATGGTAAGTGCATGTAGGAAAAAAAAAACGTCTGTCCAATAACTTCAATAGCTGCTTCCACTTTCTGAACCACAGAGCTATGAAACAGAAGCTGTATCCATATGAATAGCAAGTAAATTGGTAACACTGGTGTCAATCTCCCAGTGTCCAATTCACTGAATACTTGTATAATATTGTAAATTACAGATCAGTTTTCTCTTTCACGACTTACAGCTACCATAGTAAAACAGACATATGGTTTTGTTTTGGTTTTGTCTCTGTTGTAATCCTGTCTTCTACTCTTGTCTAGTCATTGGTTCAGTTGTTCATTGTTCACATCTGTCTTGCATATTACCATAATTAGTCACTAGATTTAAAACATTTGTGTCTAAAAGTATTGTCATTTGTAAAATGCATTACTGAAATTTATTTTCCCGTATAGTTCCTTTGTTCCTTGATCTTTGCTCTTTTGTAAATTCTTATTTTGACCATTGTGTGCTTTAGTCTCTGATCATAGATCAACCTTTTGTCTTAATGTTTATATATCACTCCATGTAATAAAATTTAACTCAGTGGAGCAAAGATTTTTTTCACCCATTGATGTGTCAAACTTTACAGTAACATTATGAACATTTTCTCCTGAAAAGGTAATATTACTATAATTACTCAGATTCTTACTGTTAGAACTCTACTTGTATGTGCTGAATATATGTGTAAGTACTAAGTTCCTGTAGGGTTTATCCATTGTATTTACATAAATCATACATAAATTGTCAAAGACAAGCTCTGCTATGGTACATACAAAGTGTCCATATACTCCCCTTATGTGTAAATATGTCTATAATACTCACCTTTCTGAAGTACATTTCCAGCATTTAGCATACGCCTTTATCCAGAGCGACTTACAACTGATACAATCTTACAATCCAAGCAATTGTTGGTTAAGGGTCTTGCTCAAGGACCCAAATGTGGCAGCTTGGCAGAGGCAGTTATAATTGTATGATGATGATGATGATTATTATTATTATTATTATTATTATTATTATTATTATTACTATTATTATTATTATTATACATTTTTATTGTCAAAGTCCTTCAGGAGACAAAATGGCCTAACACGTTAGCCTACCATCGCAGTGGACTGGGTTTAAATACTGGCAGTGTATTTTGGCCAGGTTGCTCATCACATAGTGGTACAACTGGCTATGTCTGACAGAGCATTTTGAATCAGTGCTGTAAAGGACAGGCATTTTGTGCAATGATGGACTGGCATCCCACACCCAATGTTCACTGGGATTGGTGCTAGACCAAACAGAACCCTGCACATGACATGCAGGCTTAAAACATAGAAAAATGTTATTATTAAAGCAACAGTGAAGCACAATAAAGACTACATGAGATGTGCACAGAAAAAGACAGACTGGCATTCACGATTTGTATTAGCTACACATTTATATGTGCAAATCTTTGGATCTCAACTTTTTGCAAAGCATTCCAATAAACCAGTTCTACCTAATGCAATTCCAAGCATGAACCCCTGCTAAGCAGACCACCAACTCAAATAGCTGTAGCAGTTAATGCCAGCTAGGCCGTTAGTGCTATTGTTCAGGGGAGTAACTTCCAAAACATTAGGTCCTGCTGTGAATAAACAGGGAGGTTGGCTGTATAAGCTGTTTCAGAACTGAAATCTCTCGCTAATGCCAGAAATGAGGAGAGACGTGTCAATTTAAGCCAAAACCAAACAAAGGTAGTGCCTGTTGCCTGAATACAGCTTACCAATGCCTTCCTACCCCATTATTTGCTGAAATGAGAAAGAGATGTAGTCGCTCCCCTACTGTGAGCGAGTGCCTGTCGAGATGAGGAATAATCCGATAGTCTCTTGGAGACTAACACTGCAGTCCACATGACATCACTTAGCGAAAATGCCTCAGCCGCCACAACAAAGAACAATTCACTCAGTGTTGGTTACCTCAGCAAAATGGAAGTGATTTTCGTTGTCATTCTTAATATTATGATACTTGTTTATGTTTTGTTTGTTTTTTTAATTCAGGACTAAAGTTTGAAATCATGTGTTAGTGTCAATTGGTCTTGCATTAAATGAAAAGTGTGGTACTTTGTAATTTAACATTTTAAAATTGGAAGAAGCTATGAAACCTTAATCCCTGATTTGTTGCAGTAATTTGTATAATGAGTGTGTTAAGCTTGAAATGGAAGCTTCAGAAAACTAACACTGCTAAAAACTAAATAAATTCTATTTCTATTTCTAATTCTAAGTTTTATTATGTATTTTAGTGCTCTTTAAAAAAATCCTTAAACAGCTATAGTTTCTTTAGTCACAATTTTGTGTTTGAACCTTTTAAACTCAAATATCATCATTTTTTCTATTTTATAAATGAAAATAAGCTAATATAACCTTTGATTTGAGACCTAACAAAGAAAATAGTGGATCTTCTGGAAACTTTTCCATGGACCATATTTTACAGGGTAAGAACCAGTGAGGACATAGGGTGGTTCCCTTGGTCATAATAAGTCAGCTTGCACTATAACTGCTTATTTACTATATAGATATAAATAATAAAAGCTTTAAGCTAATATTATGCTTATCACATACAAAGCCTGTTTTTTACACAGCTTTGATTATCACTCTATCACTTTATCTGTTCTAGCCCTTATAAAATTTCTATTATAGCAGGATGTTTGGGATGGATTGCATTTGGTGTGTGTTTTAAGCATAAGGTTGTGTGACCTCTTGGCAGGGCAGCATTGTGGCATACTGCATAGGATTCTTTCTGTGGCTACACTGTCTGGCCCTCTGTTCTATGTACATCCTGAGGCCATTGGTAACCCCCACTGCACTAATGCAGCTATGCACATCTTTTGGACTTTCTACTCTCAGATTGCTTTGAGAGAACCTCCAAACAAAATAGGAAGCCAACACTGACACTTCACATAATCTAACAAAGCTCACAAGAAAGAGTTGTTTTTATTTCTTTGTGAGTGTTGCACTGAAATTCGATCGGCAAGGACCTCCCTTTACATGCATGTGAAAGGCAGAAGGGGGTCCCAACAGTCTTGCTCAAAGTTGACCGCTATTCCTGTATTGTTTCCCCTCATAAGTACTGCAAGGTCAGAGCAATTTCCCAAAGTCACAGCCAGGGTCGACAATGCACTTATGTCTTATGTAATTTACAAATGGCAAGAAAATAAACAGGAGTAGTATGCAACTTAATGACTAAAAACAGAATTCCTTTGGTGTTTTGCAGATGTTTCACAGATGGTTTGTTAACAGCGGTGCATGTAATATCATACTTCCCTTTTGCCCTGCAAAGATGTGATATATAACATAAATAGATTTAGAAAGGCATACATAGTTTAGAGAGTAAATATTACTATTCATTTAATTAATAATTCTACTACTTATTAACTTATTTAATGCACCAATCCTAGTTGTCAAATGAGATTTACTCTTGTTTGATGTACTTATGATAAATGATTTGTGGAGGGGTGAATTTTGTCTTTGATTGCAGAAATGCTATTATAGGTTAGCTAACTTGCAAAATTAGATAAGTCATGTTAGTGTGTGTTTCTCAGAGAACTACACCAAGATGATCTTACTCAGAAACGCCTCACTACTTAGGCTCTAACAAGATTCAAATTGGCATTCATTTAAACAAAGCAGATATTTCCTCAAATCAAATTGATTGTTGCATCTCAAATTCCATTTCACCATTCTTAATATTACATCTTAGAAATAGACTCCATGTTGCAAGTGAAGAAGGTTTTGGGATTCCGTGTACTCCACTCTTTCCATGGTCTATTGTAAGCAATTAGATCGGGATCCCATATTGGCTATTTTTTGCGTTTCTTCGGGCATAACCCCGTGGAGCGCACATGAATTAAATGCCATACTGTTACTGTTACTGTTACCCTACTATTAGCGAGATGCAAAATTTTACATTGTTGGAACTCTCCTTCTCCCCAGTCGCATTGCCTATGGTTGAAAGATGTCACGCACTTTTTGCACCTCGAGAAGATTAAGTTCACTTTGAGGTATTCTGCAGAGAATTTTTATAGGTGCTGGTCACCTTTTATAACATTTTTTCAGTCCCTATCACTGTTTCCTGTGGAGA
>JAUZSU010004150.1:0-11442 GCA_034780255.1 Parotocinclus maculicauda
GGCTGCGCGCTATGATTGAGACACGCCCCAGCTCTACTTACTAGCGCAATGTGTGCGCCCGAGCTCACGCTCGCCCTCTGGCTATTCGGATTACCTTCGTGCCTCACGATTTGGGAGACATCCCAAATCAGCGCCTTATCATGCTCTCTGAAAGTCTGCCCCGTTTTGGCGCTTCGGCGCCTTTCACGATCAGTTCGTGAGTTGCTCCCACTCGGGACGCAACACAATGGCGCGCCTTTTCTTCCTTTTTGTTTTCCTGTGTTCGGAAGCCTTTTGGCTCCGCTTTTTCCCCCTTTTAATTATTTCTATATTATTTCCCCATTATTATTGTACGTTGTGGGATTCCGTCACTCCCGCATCTTTGGGTCCTACGACATACCGTAACAGTTTGAGATACATCTTGGCAAATATGAATGTCTTTGTAGTTGTTTAATATGTGGCTACAACCTACGAGCATCGTCCTTAAGCGTTACGAGCTGTCGAGCGTTTCACTTACCAATGCGTCTTTGGAGTGCATTTAAACATGCGTTTTTATGTGGCTTGGTCCTATCTATACTGCTCACAAAAAATAGGAGATGTTTTATTAATTTATAAAAGCGGTATACATAATCCATATACTTAAGACATGGGTCCTAAAGAGCATTCTATATACCTTAATTATTACAATCCAAGCCAACTGGCATTTTTGTAATATACATTTTGCTTGTCTATGTGCAGATATGGATGGCTGACAACAAAAACTAAAAAACCCCACTAAAAGTAAGTGTTAATACTGTTGCTCTTTAGGGCTGTGTTGGAGAGAGTGGGGCAAATCTTAGCAATAAGCTACAATATAGAACTGCAATTTGTCCACCCATTCGATGTGTTGTGCCTTTTACTGAGTGCACTGTGGCACTTTTATCTAAACACAAACATTTATGTGATCTAGCTTCTCTTACATATATGCCAGGATATAGTGCCAAGTTGAAGGTAATATTGTGCATACTAGTTTTGCAATATATTGTCTAACCAACTGTTGGCACATGTGTAGCTGAGATATTGTAATGCCATCTCCACCCGTTTGCGTGTGAATAGTGTCATAAGCACGACAAAAACACTGCAGCATGTTCAAGTGAGGTCAAAGCGAGACCAGTGACATCTCTGCTACAGGAAACAGGAAACTGCGTTGGGAAATCGAGAACATCAAAATTGCACATACACATACTCGCACACACACCACACTGTGAGAACGCATCACAACTCAAGAACAATACAAGTTTCAGCTTAGCATTCATCTTTGCATTGACAAGCATACAGAAATCTTACCCTATCAATAGATTTGTTGTTTTAGTAACTTTATAACTTTGTTTTATAATTTAGTTTATTTATTTTATTACTAATTTAAATTTTATTATTAATTTGTTATTAATTTAAATTATTTACCTAAATTTGCTATAATTTAATATACTTTTAAGTATTTATTTAATCAACATATAGGCCACCCATGGAGGATGGGTCCCCTGGTGAGTCTTGGTCCTCCCGAGGTTTCTTCCTACCACTTTCAGGGAGTTTTTACTTGCCACTGTCGCCCTAGGCTTGCTCAACTTGGGATTGGCCTGTTAAGATCATATAATATTATAAAGCTGCTTTGAGACGATGCTCCGTTATAAAAAGCGCTATATAAATAAAAATGAATTGAATTGAATTGAATTGAATAAATACATTTTATTACCCGTCGGAAAGCACACACATGGCAACCCAAATGTTCACTATAAGGAGCCTACTTGGATTAAACAAAAACAGACTTTTAAAAAAAACACCAAGATAAGACTGGGACGTCTGCTGGACCCAGTATAATAATCATAAGGTATAATATCGTAAAGAGCCCCGCCGTCTTAAAATTTTACTTGCCAAAGATACGAAAAATCAACAAATTGTCTGAGTTTTAAATCAGTTCAATGGCTCAACCAAAAAGAGCCAAACAGTCTCTATAAAAAAAGTTTCTCAAATGCAGCTTCAGTTCCTGAGAAATGTTTTGCTTGAGTAAAAGTACTCGTCTGAATAATTACGCCTAAAGTCTTATTCAAATCTTATAAAAAAGCTACTTAAGTTCGATGTCGTTTCTCACCGGCAGGGTGACGTCCTCAAGAAGCCCACAGCTCCTCGTCCTGATACCCCTCAGTGTAACTCAGCTTCCTCCTGGACCTCCTGATAAAGCCATTTTCTTATTAACATGTTCAGCCATTTATCAGAAAAACATAATCCATCCCATAATAATAAAAGAAAACATGTTTAAACTTTGATTTCTATTTGTATTTTATCGAACATCTTTTGTTTTTCTAGGTCAATAACTGGGGAGGAGGACGCAACCAAGGCCCGAAAAGGAACCCGACCTCCTTGGGCAGCTTAGATATTTTATGTAAGAATTAAATAATATTTACACACAGCAACAGATTAACTTCACAGAAGCAGAATTTACAAAGATAAATATACAGAGAATATGAAGAATAAATTAAATTGAGAAAATTAAGACTAAAACAACATCCCATATTAGTATAGGTAATTAAATAAGATTATCAGGGATAAGAAGATGAATAAAACTTATAATATTAGGGAGAATAAGCAGCGATTTTATTTGATCCAGCTGTTGTTTTGTTGTTTAGATCATGAAGTTTGTACATACCAGATGAAAATAAGGGTGAAATATAGAGCTGTTAGATCACAGGTCATGCTTTCTACATCAACTTCGTCCTGAAATGTTAAGCAGAGAAAGAAAAAGGTTAGAAATGTGTAGATTCGTGCTCAAATCGCTACAATAAAAATATTAGAAACGTTTCACCAAGATTTGGACAGCAAGAAACAGAGTGAAAACGCAACCAATCAGTCCATTAGATAACAAATAGATTATTTTGTGAGTATTATGGTTACTGCAGAAGAAAAAAAGTCTAAAAAATTTATCTAATATCGTGTCAAAGGCGACACTTTAACCCAAGAAAAAAAAAACAAAATTTCAGATTTAGAACCTTAACACCATTTCTCTAGACTGGTCATGTTATTTCACCTATCATAGCTTCTCCTGCTTGTGTTTTTGAATTTGGTTCGTTCACACCCCACACCCCACACCCCACCACACCCACAGAACTTAAAATATTTTTCCCCTGACGTCCCAAATCTTACCTACTGTGTCCCACTTTAGCCCTTTCACCCGATTCTATGGTACTGCCGCTTCAACTAAACTTCAAATGTTCATGTTATTTAGGAGAGCCAGGAGCACAGACCTCACCTTATCTCACCTCAGCCACCTCCTGCACCTATTGGACACAGTAAGTCACGTGTTCCACTAATTAAAAGCTCAAACAGCGCCACCTAGAGGAAACAAACGGAATCACCTCAACTTTAGTGGTTATTCTGGTGCAGTGTAAATTAGATCTTTTAGAACTTAGTGCTGAGTGAAATCTTTCGACGCTGCACAAAAACATTCCAAAATGAGCCCGAACCGATAAAAGAAGTGGCATCAGATGTTATTTTATTAAGCAAGCTTATCAGAAAGGCAAAGAAAGTTGGTCGATTACGCAAACGAGATGCAAACTCGAGCAGAAATTGTCCAAAATGGTCAAAACACAAACACAGGATCAGATTATCCAGCAGTTCTTGTGGGAGCCTCTTCGTATTTATTTGGAAATATAATCTATTTTTTTGAGCAGTCTATCCTCGGTATGACCTCTGAGCATGACTTTGATTTAAGTGCCTGATTAGGGGTTTCTATTTTATAGCCTGGGGTGGAGAAGTGAAAATATGTACTTGCTTTACGAGGAAGTAGATAAACTGGTCTGTTTAAAGAGCCGCAGGTAGCTGATTAGAAAGCACCCGGCCATAACAGGCCCTAATCTTACTGTGTACGCGTAGCAGGAGATTAATGACAGATTAATGAAAACATTCTGTTCGTGTTTATGATTCCGTCCGTCATGGGCAGCAGCAGAGCAGATAGGAGAGCCGTCACACTGACTCACTCCCTCCACTGCTAACGTGGGAGTAATGTGAGTATTAAACAAGTACTGGAGATCCAAATCATATCTATAGTCAAATCATAGATAGCCTGAAGGCACAGTTAAGTTCAAATAATGATCATACGTCAGATTTAGGAGGGATTACCACTTTTAATATTTAGTACTATGTCACGTGTTTAGGACAGGAGTAGTACTATATTTCATATGTCATGTGTTTAGGATAGTATTAGTACTATATTTCATATGTCATGTGTTTAGGATAGTATTAGTACTATATTTCGTATGTCATGTGTTTAGGATAGTATTAGTACTATATTTCATATGTCATGTCTTTAGGATAGTATTAGTACTATATTTCGTATGTCATGTGTTAAGGATAGTATTAGTACTATATTTCATATGTCATGTGTTTAGGATATTAGTACTATATTTCATGTCACGTGTTTAGGACAGTATTAGTACTATATTTAATCTATCACGTGTTTAGAACAGTATTAGTACTATATTTCATGTCACGTGTTTAGGACAGAATTAGTACTATACTTCATATGTCACGTGTTTAGGACAGAATTAATACTATACTTCATATGTCATGTGTTTAGGACAGTATTAGTACTATATTTAATCTACCACCTGTTTAGGACAGTATTAGTACTATATTTAATCTATCACGTGTTTAGGACAATATTAGTACTATATTTAATCTATCACGTGTTTAGGATAATATTAGTACTATATTTATTCTATCACGTGTTTAGGACAGTATTAGTACTATATTTCATCCATAAATCTGTAAAAGAACTCAAGTCTTAGACTACATTATGAAACATTTCTGATTTAGGACAGGCCCAGTGCAGGATAAAGGCCATGCCGTTCATTACAGATTTAAGCCCTAAAATCCAGGAAACTGTTAAATATATTAGGACACAGAGTCTTAGGGCAGCTCGAATCTCTTTTCAGAATTAGGACTCTATTTAAGTCATTCTAAATACAGGACAGGCTTAGGACAGGTTTAGGACTATTGATCTGTTCGAGATACAAGTCTTAAGTCCATAAATACTGTATATAGAAACATCTTTAGTTTTAGGAAAGATAACATTATTTATAGGTCCAGGACAGGTTGATGAAAGGAACAGAAGAGATAGAGGACATGTTTAGGACTATTCTGTATCCTACAGGTGTAACAGAGGTAGTAATCTCTTGCTGGTTTAGGACAGCAGATGGGAACACAGAGTGGAGATCAATAACTAAACCTTTCCTTTAGCTGTAAGCACAATATGTGCTGCTGCTGACACAGATATCAGTATGTGTGTGTGTGTGTGTGTGTGTGTGTGTGTGTTTTATCAGCGCTCAGCAACCGTCACTGCCCTAATTATCAGTTGATATAGAAGGATAGACAGAGGGAAATCGCGTTTCTGTACATGGAGTTGGTAACCTAATCTCAGGTTTGATACACAAGAACCAGACACATTGTGGATCATAAAACACATTTGTTTTTTATATTCAAGCACATGCTATACAAAATACCAGGCTTCAAAGTGTGCAAAACTTTATTCACCCTAACAGTGGTCCAGATGATGCGTCTGGGAGCGTCTCCGGACTATTATTAATGGGTTTAACATGTAAAAAAAAGCAAGTTTTTACCACATAACAGACAGAGGGACACAGGGGGACGTGACCGGTGGGTGAGAGGGCGTGGCTTTGGATATTAAAAATAATGCCTCCTTGCGCTCGTGCAAAGTGTCCAAGGGAGAGAGCGCGCGCTGAGCGGGGCGCGCAGAAAGCATGGCTGGGTGTTTGGAGAGCGGTTACCTCGGCTCGTTTCTCTGCTTTTTAGGAGGCACGACGGCGATTTATTACTTGCTGATGTGGACCTGGGGGTGCTGGCAGGGATTTAAAGTGCACGTGCTGTCCCAAATCTGGCAAACGGACCTGAGGGAGTACGGCCAATGGGCAGGTAAAGGACTACACGCACACACGCGCACACACAGAGGGTGAGTCAAAAGACACTGGACATATTGTGCTGCCTCGTGGACTTTTTCCAAACGCTGCTAAAACCATCCTTGAGGGTTTTTTTTGGTTCTTCAGATCATCGTTACGTTTCTTGTCCCCAAAGTCCAGGTTTCTCTGGATTTGGGTATGAGGGGTAACAGTGCTGGGTGACATTGCTGATCTTTCTGGGTGTCTGTTGTTGAATCTGTTGCTTTGATATGGCAGCTGTGTTCTGATCCGAATCATCAATTCCATCTTTAGTTACCTGTGATGAACAACAAAAGTTTAGAATTTTCTGTAGCAATCAGATCATCTGGACATCCTAAAATATAGGTCCCCCTCAGCCATTACTTACTGGGGTATTCAGATATGTCCTTTCCCCTTTTATTTTAGAAATAAAATTATATATATATATATATATATATATATATATATACACACAGTACTGTGCAAAAGTCTGAGGCCACCTTTAGATTTGTTTTGCTTTATCATAATATAGTGACCATACAGAACACATTTCTGAGGACTGAATCCTCTACAATTCTCTATTCCGATCATCTTCTTTCAAATATTTGTGAGCTTTTGCACATCTTAGGTTTTTTACCCTGTTCTACTTCTGATAAAAATAAGTTTCTTGGCTGCTCCATTTCCAAAAAGATCACCTGATCACATTTCTATTGACTGTAGAAGGTCAGTTTGGGATCCTGATCCTGCCCTCAGAGCTCCCAGGTACTGCTAAGAGAAAGTCACACTAAATACTTACAAGTTTTTTTATTACTGAATATACATTTCCTGTATTTTCTGGTTGCATTTGAATAAAGAGGCAGATAAATAATAATAAATGGTCACTATAGCATTGTTTTAGCGATACCCTTTCTAATCTAATGGTGGCCTAATACTTTTGCACAGTACTGTGTATATATATATATATATATATATATATATATATAACTTAAAAGTCTGACTCAATAGAGAATAGAAACAACACGTTAAATTCCGAGATTCCGCTGTGCGGAACGCTACAAAGACGCGCCGACGCTGCCTGTTCGTACACAGGACCCGGAGCTGCGTGTTTCCTGAGGTCAATCGGCTTGCGTTGCCGTACCAGGTCCAGCACTGCCACCTAGTGGTGGTGAGGAGCAGCGTTTCAGACACTCACCTCTTGTCAGGAGCGTAGTAAGAGGCGTGTTGGGTAAAGGGGCACCTACCTGCTTGATGGGAATGGCCCTCCCACTGCCTATGCTGTCTGTTTTACACTCAGCACCCTTAGCCTGCTCGCTGGCTTTCCGCGACTGCAAAGAAACAAGACAACGAGGCGATCAGTGCCACACACACACACGGGCAAGGCGGCGCGGGCGCGGGCGCTGACGGGAGGCGCAGGGCGGCGCGGTGAGCAGGCACGCGGGCAACAATGGAAACAAACAGAGCCGGTGAAAGAACGAGGAGCGCACAAGCCAAGGGGCGAGACACACAGCGGTACACCGAGCGTGCAGGTCAGACGCACACACACACACACACACACACACACACACACAGTACAGTTAATTTACAAACCATTGTACATATTAAATCGCTGGAATAAAAGGATAAGAGTTAGGTCAAGAAAAGACAGGCGTTATCGTGCGTCTTCGTTAAACAGCGCCACCTGTGGGGAGCCAAGGAAGGTGAGGGTTAGGGTTAGAGCGTTTCACAAAGTCAAAATCACAAAGCATGAGCACGTCTGAGTCCAAAAAAGGCGTCTCAAAAGGGTTCAGCGCTGCAAAGGTGCATCTCAAAAAACCCATGGGTTAGGTTAATAATTCATGAGTAATAATAAAAACAATATTCATCAAGATAAAGGAAGCTCAATCAGAAAGACTGAAAACACTCGACCATTCGTTTTTAACACTTTATTTCTCTTTTTTTTTGGATATATTTCTTTATGTACAGACACCATACAAATCAAGTCACAGGTTCACTTGGAAAGAATCGGCATTGCCGAACCAGGCGGTGCAGCTCAGACGAGGACGACAGAGGCGCTGTAGTGGTGCTTTTCTTTCTTTTTTTGTTTGTTTTGTTTTTTTAAAGAGAAATCTGATATATCTATAGAATAGACTTCCTTTTGAATACCATCAGTAAATAAAACTTTCCGTACGACACGCGCGTCAGAGTCCGTAAGATTTTTTTTTTTAAACACTCCATCTTTCCACAGCTTTGTGAGCAAACAGTTCGGATAATCAACAAACATTAAAAAAAAATTTTAATTAAAAAAAAGACTACATTCATTCATACAAGTCAGTGCATTTTCAGTTCCGTCCCTGCTCTGTTTGGTTCATGAAGGCCTTCATACGACGTTCTCACGCCCCGCGCCGGGCTCGTGGACGCGACCCGAGAGGGCGACGGACGGAGACGGGATTGGGAGGGGGAATTTAGCCAGTTGGTGCCCATTGTGGGACAGTTTTAACCCTCGTTTCAAAAGCAAAGCGTCTGTGCTGCCTCGACCGTCCCCCGGTTCCCGATATTGAACGTGCACCCACGAACACCGCGCCCATAATGCACCGCGACGTTTGGTTTGACATTCCTTAAGCGTCGTTAAGCGACCCTACAGCTGCGAGGAAGCCGTCCGAAATTGGGCGCTACCCTCGCGGACGACGACGTACTACTACAGATTTGCGGACGGACCAGGAACGGGGGGACGGTTTCGAAACGCAGCACAGATGTCCGTAACCACGAGGCCGCCCTCGTGAAGCGTGAGAACGTTTTCCCTATCCGGTCCCTGCTCGGCTACAATCCTGATCCCTTTTACGACGAGAAACCAGAGTAAGAAAAGTAAAGGAAAGTTGAGGGGAAAAAGAAAGAGGAAGCAGAAAAAGAAGGGGGACGAACACAAAGTGTCTTGGCACGTCTTAAAAGTCCTTGCTTGTGGCAAAAAAGGCATCGTGATGTCATGGCGAGAGTCCGCGTTTGGGTTCAAAAAGTGTCCGAATGAGAGCGAGAAAAAGGTCCAGTCCAGATCAGTTCGGTGTTTTTCGGGTTTTTTTCGGTACCTATCCCGACCGGGGACCGTGTTCAGAGCCATGATGCGTTACCCAGAGTGCTTTGTGAGGGAGCGACGTGTTTAGGGGAATGGCACTGGGGATAACGCAGCAAGCTTTGCGTACGTGTGTGTGTGTGTTTGTGTGTGTGTGTGTGTGTGTGTGTGTGTGTTTCTGCCATCACACCACCAAGGGCTCTTCTAATGCAGGAGCCCTTTGGGTGAGAAGCAGAGGAGCTAATCTGACACAAACAGGTGACAGGACAGACGCAGCTTGATTTCTTTACAAGGTGAAGGAATGGGTGGATGGGTGGAGGGGTGGGTGGATGAAACGGAGCGATTTCCATCCTTTCACACGGACACGACAGCGGACAGCACGGCGTACCGATGAGGAACATATTTAGCGGCCGTTCCCTAAGTACCTTGGAAGCACTGCGTGACTATTGGTTTCTGTCCTCTGCTGACATCTAGTGGCGGACACTCGCACACGCACGCAATGCTGGTGAAGATGGAAGTGAGGTGAAGTGAACGTGAAATCGATATCGCCCAAACACCAAACCTTCAAAACACCAGACCCAACACCAAGTCTGCGTTTAAACGTTTCGTAAAAACACATTTCCCGCGTCCCCTCGTTAATATTCAGGGCGTTTTTCCTGAACAAACAAACAAACAAACAATGCTCCTCGAACGAGCTCCGCTTTCAAAATGGCGCCAATTCGGTCACACCTACTCTGAGGTGATTCGAAAAAATAAAATGGAGGTCATACATTTATACATCTTTCTGTTGTTTTTTTGAAGCGTCCACAAAGCAAAGCCTCTAAACTGTTCGGCAGAAATGTGCGCAAAGGGTTATAAATAATAACAGTAACCGCCGCGCTGCGTTTCGCTGTCCCAACACCCAACCGTGGTGACCTGGGTTCGAGTCCCGCGCATGCCCTTGAGGTCGGACGCACCCGTAGCCACGATCCGTACAGGGCGCCCGTGCCCAGGGGTGTCTAAAATAGGCTCTGGTCTGTGCCCCGAAATGTTCAAAGAAACCCAAAAATCGGCCATTTTGGACGGGACAAAAACAAAACAAGACGTTTTGCATGTACCAACACCAAGCCGAAATATGTTGGCGACCAAACACTTGCACATGCCGAATTTGATCCTTAGGCCAAACTTTTAAAATTACTTGTTCCTCGGATGTTCCTACTTAAGAATCTACTGAGGAGGGAGGAAAAAAATCTAAAGAAATCTTTATTTTTTAGCACTTTTCAATTTCTCGAGGACTATGTGGAATCAATACAAGGAAGGAGGAAGAATTAAAAATATTTTTTACATTTAAAAATAACATTTATTTAACCTACAATTAAATTAAAGTGAATCTGGAAAAAATTTAATGAACAGAACAAAACCGTTGGCTCGCCACCGGAGGGCGGAAAAATCTAAAAAAATATTATTATTTTTTTATTTCAACCATTGAAGCTGCGGCGGATCCAAGAAATACAAAAAAAAAAATATTTTTGTATTCTTCAAATAGGATCGTCGGCGGATCCGAGAAACAAGCAATTAAAAAAAGTCTGGCCTTAAGGGGAACATCCTCTTATTTCTGTGAGCAGTCTGAATATATTTAAAATAAAACCTATTTAACAAAGAAACCCACACGTTTATTTAATCTGTTTTTCATTCTTCATATGATGCTCCGATAAATCAATAGATCACCAAACTAAACAGCCATGTCACAAATACACTAATCGAATTACTAATCAGTTTATAAGAGCACCTCATTAAAGGCTGGGGACTGGAAAACAGCCGATACAGCACGGTGCAAAAGTCTTAGGCCACCCTTGTCTTAGCGATTTTACAGTCAGCATGTAATGGTTTCTAAGTCTGTTTTTTTATAATGCAGGCAGAAAATGTGTAAGCAGCAATAAAAGCTTAAACACAACATAACAGAAACAGAAATAACATCTTTCCCAGGCTGCACTGATGACCAGGTTGACAAGTAAAACATTCTGCTTGGGCAAGAACGATCTTTTTGCAGATTGTAGCCCCTTTTCAGAAGGGGGACAGGGTGAAAAGGGAAGGACACGATAAGGATTACGTAATGGCAAATCCATGTTTGGAATTTGTGGATTCGGTGGCTGGTAACATGTTATATTTGGTCATTATAGCATTGTTAAAACAGCAAGCCTAATGGTGGCCTAAGACTTTTGCACGATGTGAAACGCTAAGATGTCCAGGCTGTGACCCCTGCCAGGGCCCAGTGAAATCCTGGCTTAGGCCCCGGACCCTCTTCATAATCCTTGGTCAAAGTAGAATTTGAGTATTTTTTTTTTACAACAAAGTATTATCTCAGAGCAGCTTAAACCCAATAACTGATACAGGCTTACAATGGCAAATCCATGTTTGGAATTTGTGGATTCGGTGGCTGGTAACATGTTATATTTGGTCATTATAGCATTGTTA
>JAUZSU010004161.1:0-11442 GCA_034780255.1 Parotocinclus maculicauda
TTTAAATTGGTTTGATGTTCCGAAACACTTAAGTGTGACAAACATGCAAAAAAACAGAAAATGAGGAAGGGGGCAAAACTTTTTCACACCACTGTAAATAAAAATAAACCATAGTAGTACATGGATGTTAGGTAGAGACCAAACTGAGAAAGAGAATGACTCTGAAGGTCAGAAGATCGGTTCCAATCCCAATTAGGAACAAAGTTCCTTCCACCAATGCAATGCCCGTGCTTTTGGCTTATACTGTATAGTAATTTACTTGATGCAGACACTCCGACCATTTTTCCAGTACCACACCCCAGGTTTCCAAACTACACTCAAAGGAACTGTAAGGACAAATGGCACGTCAGCCACAGAAGGAACAGCATTTGTGAGAACATCACAGAGATGTATTTCTCAGTCCCGCATATCTAAACGTGTACCCCCTCCTTAGCTGACATTTGGACATTTTTAATATGTGCTATAAACGAGCAGTTACCTGGATCATGATATGCAGATAAATCTATTCAGGCAGAACATTAAGCAGAGGTAGCAACGTTCCCCTCAGTCCTACAGACGTATAAAAGATCTGCTGTCAGGAGACGCCATTTAGACATGAAGTGCAAACTATTGTTTTCCTTTCTTGTTTTTGTTGTTGTATTAAATCAGTACTCACTGGTACATTGTTCAGTTCAAATGATGTAAACACATCAACAGCGGAGAGAGAACCTGAACTGTTTTCAGTATGAACTTCATTTCAAGGAGCCTTTTTTAGGATTCCTGGTACATTTCTGTTACACTGGAAGTCTTTCGCCTTGCTCTTTATACTTATTCTTTTTCAACTGAAATGCAGGCTTAAGGTGGATGAAATGACTTGAGAAGGAAACCTATAAAAATATCACACCGATTGCCACCGGGGTGTTCAGCACAGCCCAAATTACCTGCCACTGTTTGTCTGTGGAGACTCCACGTGTGTACGCTTCATATTACGAGCCCGTTAGCAGTGAGTGTGGCAATTACATCACAAATAGATGGATAATTAGAAGGGGTGTTAACAAATCTTTTGGCAAATATCGTTCTGTCCAAACAAACATGCTTGTATTTGCTTTGAGGAGACGTTATCCAAAGGAAACATGGATGTCTGCTGAGGGTGTAATTAGAAAGAGTTATTGAGCATTTGTTTGTGCAAAATGACTGAGCAAGCCAACGTCTAGTCTGCTAGTTTGCATTAACTGAAATGCATTGGCAGTAGTTAACAGCCTTAAAATGCCTCGAATTATGAGAAGTCGCACAGTCTCTAGAAAAACCATGTGTTTTTATTCGGATCTGTCCAGTCTTAAGGTCTTTTAGGGTCTTTTCATGGTACTGTTTGCACTGTCAAGTACAGTAGACTCATAAATTACCTAAATACGTTCACAAACTCCAGCAAGTTCCTAATGACCAGACTACATTGATGGATTTTGCATTTGCCTCTATATTGCTAGTACATCACCAAATCTGGCAACTCTATGAAAAAAAATAATTGGAAAAAAGATTTTTTCACTGGATCCAACTAAATTTTCATCTCCAAGCTTTTTTTTTTTAGTGTCTCTACATAATACAGCTGACCTACGTTTAACAAACGTCTCTATTTCCATTGTTTGCCAAGTGCAACAGCTTAGTTTTAAAAGCAAGCTTACATAAATGACTCACCAGGGGCCTGCAGAAACATTTTTCTATATCAGTTCATGCAAACAGTTGCTTTAAAGCAGCGAGCCACTGTCAGTTACAGTTAACACTTCATGTATAAATATCTGGTGCAGTATCATTTCCACTCTAATACACCACCCACCATAATAAAGCAAAAAAAAAAAAAGTAAATACTCCTTATGCAAAGGTTCATACGGCATGGCCATTCCTATGGTTTGGAAAGAATTCAGGCGATGCTTCAAATTACAAATATAAACTCCAAAGATATTTTTAAATAACCTAACTTGCTACCTGCTATGAGGCTATGACCCATGGCGAGTCTGGTGATGAGAAAGCAGCCAGGCAGAAGACAATATGGACATACCTGTACATTTCCGAATTATATTTGTATATGCACTGCTCATGTATTTCATTAGGCCATATTTTATTTTGAAATATCCCCATATTTTTGTGAGCAGCACATTTTTTGCGTACGTTCCTCCAGAATCAGCATCTAATCTTCTATCTTGTGTGACCTTCCATATCCGACTACTTCTTTTAATATCAGGTAACATATAGAAAGAAATTCTGTAGAGAAAGATGTGGGAGGGGAATGTCAGACAGAGACAGATGTCAATGCATGGTAAATGTCATGGTTTGTGCTTTGTAATCCTCTGGGAGATATTGGATGTGTTTACATCTCTTTCCCATAACTCAGAGTATTTGAGTTGTCAGATTAGCATTGGTGGGAATTCACATCCTGCTCAAGTATCAAAGTATGTGTGTATGTGTGTGTGAGAGAGAGAGACTGTCTGAGCTCTGCAGACTTTTAACGCAAATGCAAGGTCTGGTGTACATTCTACAGCTTTTTAAAAACTCACTACACTCACAACGTACCCATGATAAAAAACAGCTCTACAATCAGGCTTGGCCCTAGTTTGTTCCTCTGTGTGTATTAGGGTTATATTGGGGCACAGCAGCAAGATTTTATTTCTATATACCTTAACTGGCAATACTGAACAAACCCAGACGTTATTTAAAAACTTTCATTATCCCCTAGACTAGCCTGACTGAAAAAATATTGTCTGGTGGAAATATTTTAACAGTTGGACTCAAACAAACAGTGCAGCAGTCTTTGTTGATTCTAAAAATACCAAGAACAGTGTTTCAAGCAACCTTCTGGGCTTTCCGAACAATTTTTGTGAGAAACAATGGCTGCCTCAGCGACTTCCGTTCACATTTGCTGCATTTAGCAGACGTCCTTATTCACAGCGACTTACAACGGATACAGTTACAATTTAAGCATGGGTGGGTTAAAGGTTTTTCTCAAGGGCTCAACTGTGGCAGTTTGGCAAAGATGGGATTGAGGTCCAGTACCTTAACCGTTAGGCTACCAAAATCCCAAAGGCACAGAACTGACTTTATATGAAGTCACAAACTAGCCTCTTGTTGCAAAAACGCCTTTTAGCAGACCCGTGGACGGTTCCAATATGTTAACATTAATGGATTTTTGTAATAACATAAAAAATTGTTAACACACTGTTTAAATCTATTAGTATTAATAATAGCTGCATATCGATCTTCAACCGTCTACATGCAGCCATTTGGAAGAAAACTCATACTGAACTTAGCTGTCCTAAAAAATGGTACCTAAATGATCAAAATAAAAGCTTGAACATGGATTAATATTTTGGCCCAAGTGCCTACTTTAATTTGGGCCCTGAATGATCATTGTGCTTTATGAAAAACTATGTAAAATTAAAAAGATAACCAGTGTTATATTGAAACGCTGCGAATCGAATAAAAAAATAAAATACACCAAGTATTATCTTACCTTTAGTCATTGTCTGTGTAAAAACAAACAACCATATGAATTAAAATAGTTTCCTAAATGCACAGCCTTGTTCCGAGCAATTTATTTCTGTCAATCATCTCCACCGCTCACAAAAGCCAGGGGAGTTTACATTATGGAATTACATTTTGAAATATCCCCTAAATTTCTGACCTAGAGAAATTATGTGTAGTGCATTAGCTTCCGAGCATTGATTCGCATGCTTATTGTTAGGACGTCAACAACGAAGAAACGGTCGAGGACTGTTCTCATCGTGCCATGAAGATCTTTATCGACCATGCAAATGCTGCACAGGAAGGCCATACTCCTGGCATGGAAAAAAAAGGAGGATAAAATGACTTCTAAACAGACAGCCAGATGGCAATTAGAAGGAAATTAGAGAAAATGCTGTACAGCTTTCCATGTGGGAACATTTTAATTTTCCAGTGTGCAGTTTCATTAAAATAAAGCTACTTATAAAGCATGGGTGAAATGTCAATATTAGTATGCCAAAATGGCAAATGTAAATGTCATTATTAAATTAAAATATAATCCAGAGACTGAAATGCCATATTTTAGTGGGAAACTGTATAGGAAACTGTCTAAGTTCTCAGCCATCCAGGTCGTGGTACACTTGAGTGGTGAGTTAAAACCAACTGGAACACTGGAATTAAGATTTATAGAACAGCTACAAACAAATACCCAACATATTTATAGTAAACAAAACTAAAATGAATTATTGTTAGAGCTAAAAACAGTTTTGGTGGTCATAAACGAAATGGGGTGCATCAAAAGGTCAAGATCTGATGGACTCCAGAGGAAGGTAGATCACAATCTGTACTTACCTGTACTGCCAACACTTAACAGCGACAAGTATTAATAGATACGTGTTTATAACTTAGTTAAGGTGGATGTTCTAAGTTGTAGTAGCTGTTACTGGGTAGAAAAGCATTAGTATTAATATGAGCCTAAATATTAACCAGTTTTGTTAAATACACAAAAGTAAACATTGCTGCAGAAAAACAGCGAGCTCCCATCCCAAAATTTCCCTCAAGTGTCGTTGTGATTATCGCAGCACTGTAACGTGCACATTTTATGTGCCTCAAAATGTTAATTTGATTCTTTTGGGAAGACGTCGTGAGGATTTGACGTGCGGATCGCTATCTCTCAGGTTAAGATAAACATAGACGTCAAAGAAACTCGTTAAGACAAATGATTTAAAGTCCAAACATGGATTATGGTGATTTAAATGGAGCAACACCTCAAGGCTAAAAGAAGACATTTACATTTACGTTATTTAGCAGACGCCCTTATCCAGAGCGACTTAAAATTAATACAGTCTTACAATCCAAGCAATTGTGGGTTGAGGGCCTTGCTCAGGGACCCAACTGTGGCAGCAAAGGTAGGATTTGAACCCTGGACCTTCTGGTCCGTAGTCCAATGTCTTACCCACTAGGCCACCACAGTCCCACAATATGACAACATGACTTTTTTATTATTGTAATCCATGTGATAGAATGAAGCTCCACAGCATGGCCCTTGCTGTGTTTGAATTTCGGCTGATGACCTTATCCAGAACGACTTGCAATTGACACAACCTTACAATACAAGCAGTTGTGAGTTTTAGGGCCTTGCTCAGGGACCCACCAATGCCCACTTGGCATCACTGGTCCATAGTCCAGTGTCTTACCCCCTAGGCCATTTATTTACCTATTTTATTTACATGACTTTGCAATGGGAAGCTGTTAATACACATAAATACGCCTGTACAGAAGCCATAGTCTGAATTCTTAATTTTCATTTCTATTTTCCCGGGCAAGCGATATGCAGTATGATTATCTCTCATACTGTCCGTGCTGAATGAGGAAGTCAGCAGTGCATGATGTAACGGGAGTGATGAGACCTGGGAAATGTAGTTTGGAAAGCTACGCACGGTCACGATAATAGTCGTTTTTGTTAAAACGACATAAGATATTGAATGCTTCATTATAAAATAAGATTTATGTTAATGGTTTTGCCCAACAATGTAAGTTTTTGTTTAAAGTACGCTATGATTCACAATATACAGTCTGTACACTAAACCTTTTTTCGTCTGAACCTATCCCCATCTTGAATCCAGGACTATTTGTGCTATGAAGAATATAAAGCACTCCTGTAAGTCGCTCTGGATAAGAACATCTGCTCAGTGCTGTAAATGTAAATCCCAACACAGGCTAGCATTTAGGACAGCTGTTAATCACACATGACATTACTTAATTACAGCTTTATTCCTGGTTTAAAAACAAAATTGAGGCTTTAGCAGTTCCTGTAGCAGTTCAGTTTGCAGTGTCTGCACTTATCCAGAAAGAAAAGAAATTCCAAACAAAATGTACCAGTAACAGAAGGATCTAAATGATCATATACTGTATATTCATTCCTGACAACACAAGTGTATTCAATATCCATGGACTGATTACCACTAATAACATCGACCGAACAAGTTCAGAGTCTCTAACGATCTAGAATTGCAAATTTTCTGAAAAAATACATCCAAGTGCCCATATCGTTCTGTACAGTGTTCATGGAGGCTCATCTCTGAGCTTTAATTCTGGTCTTTTGTTGCGGAGGTTACGTCCTGTTTAAGATTTGCTTGGGTGTGCAGGGTGGCTTGTTATTTATCTGAGCTCAGGGTGTATTCATCGTAACATGAATGCTGCAGTCTGGGCCAGTGCAAAAATGAAAAACATCAATTATATTCTGCACTATCAGAGCATTTTCATGCTGAATACAAAAGAACACAGAAGAAACACTTCATATACACATATGTTCGACAAATGCACAGCATTTTTTATTAAAAAGCACTCCGGATGCTCGGACAGAATCCAGATCGGACGAGTCAGCTGAGAGCGAGAGTAGTGTTGACCAGGTTTTGGTCATGTGTTGAATAAAACATTCGGCTGATTCTTCCGGAATGAGAAGATGCTGCGCCAGTTCATTATCTGCCTGGTGCAGAAGAACATTCCACTCTTATCATACCAGTAAGGTTTTCGATTGGGAAAATAAACAAGAGGACGCGCTGGTGCCGCACAGCTCCAATAACCGTGCTTCCAGTTCAAGATTCATTTGCATGTTCTCCATAGGCCCATACTGACGTTCTGCCATAGTAGTCAAGTACAAACTGGACTGGCTAAAATCTCGAGGAGTGTAAATGGAGGCCGACTGTGACCGTGTCCGAGGTCGACGGTGCCCTTGGAACAGGTTTGTACCGACCATGTCCGACGGTGAGGCCTCGCTGGTCACTAATGCTGGTTTTTTCCTGCACACGTTCAAGTCGCTGTGTAAATCCCTGACCTCTTGACTGCTTCTGAGGGCTCAGGAATGAAAATATGAGCAGGAAAAGAGAAGGCTCATACAGAGGAGGCTATTTTATAGTCCTGATTTTTCCTCCATTCTCTCCCCCCAGCATCATATCCATCTACATCAGATCCTTCATGAATAAACCACTGCAAGTCCTGCACCAGAGCCTCCAGGCTTCTGATGCAGCTGTCTTATAATCCAGAGACACAGAGAAAGTAATACAGAGAGAAAGCGAGAGAGAGAGAGAGAGAGAGAGAGAGAGAGAGAGAGAGAGGAAGTGCGAGAGAGAGAAAGATTGCGCTTGTTCTGTGTTTACTCTCAAGCAGAGCAACATTAGATGAACCATTCCTTCTTGCTTTCATCGATGCTCTCTGTAAAGTTGGCCTCAGCACCAATGGCTGTATCAGTTGACTCGGAGCGCTTCGCCCCTTTAGACTCGTTGGTATGGTACGTTCCTTTGTGGCGGAACATGTAGCGAATCAGGAACGCCAGTGTACACAGGATGGTGAAGATCACCACAGCAATGATGCCTAAAACAAGCAGGGGGGATAGAAAGACTGACATTTATATAAACACTATGATCAAACATTATTATTGCTTTTATAATGATTAGAATAAACACAACCTTATAATACCTAACATATGTAAGCTTGGAAACTCTAAAAAGCATGAGTAGATATTTAATACACTGTACTGGTTCTGGTAGATATGATATGCCTGACACAAACATTTAATGTACATCAACAACCAATTAAATTCAGACACGTCTCAGGAACACAATCTGGATTATCTGGAGAGGTTTACAAAACGTTAGTGTAGAGACTACATACAACGTCTTTTCAACAAAATATCCATGTTGACGAGAATGCTTCACATAAATATACCATTTCTCTACTGCTTACCCTAATATCCCCTCATTTTTGTGACCAGTATACAACACGGGAATTAGTACAGAGATCTTCTGGAAGGAATTGCCAATATATTTTTGAACATGACTGTGAGGCAGAGCTTAATAATTAAAAGGGGTGTCTACAAACTTGTGTAACTTTAAAATAAATATAATATAATAATTTAACAAAGACATGCGACACTTCTTACCTCCTACTACGGCCGAGTTCCTGTTTGCTCCATCCGGTATAACCACTTCCTCATTGAATGGGAATTCAGCACCTACAGAAATGTGTTATTAATACACAGCTGATTTAGAGAGGTCAAAGATATCACACACCGACCAAGATAACACACCTTAGTGAAGATCGAGCTCAAGATGAAGCCTGGCAAATGAAATTCCACCCCAGGTTTGTGTGTGTCAGTATAATGTAGAGATAGCCATAGCCGTTTTAATAAGGTTTAATTATTTGACATATTAATTAACATATCTAAATCAACTAATACAGATAAAGAGATTCTGTTATGAATGATTATTTGATATTCAGTGTGTTCGAATTCGTGGCATCTGTACTAAAGCCTGTTAATTACTGAAATGAAATAGACTTCCTCTTTACCGCCTTCATGCCAGGGGTCGGTGGCAGCCGACATCGGTGAGACGGTCAGAGGCGACGCGCCACAGTTGGACTCGATCAGTTTGCCTTGGTGCGATACTGATGCTGATAGCCATGAGCGTAGAGCCGCCTTAAGAGGAGCGATGCTGTTAAAGTACACACGGGATAGGCAGCCTATAAAGCCAGGGGTGTTATATTTCTCAATCAGCACTGGGTCAGTGAGGCCAGTCTCTGCAAATGGAAATTAAGATTATAGATATTATTAGAGACTTCTATAAAGTTCACTCTTTTAACAACACAGGGTCTGGTAAACGTTTTCTTAAGGTCAAGTCAAGTCAATTTATTTCTATAGCGCTTTTTACAATACAGCATTGTCACAAAGCAGCTTTACAACAAAGAGGTTTGTTGTAATAAGGTGACTTATCACAGTGGTGCCTGTGCATTGTAACGTGTTTGATTCAAAAGAGATATCGTTAGGTTACTTGCTTGCTCATGTGATAGCCTGCACACAAATAGGACGTGTAATGATTACAGCTTTAAACGAGCAAAAACGCATAACGTTTATAACGGTTAAATAGAAAATGCTGACACTGTGTCTGCTGAACACAATTGCATTTCTACATTATTCAAGGTTTTTTGTCAGAAAAACTAATCGCTTTACTTTGTCACGCTTGAGCACGTTACGCGTAGGGATAACAATTTATCCCGCTGTGCTGAACAGCCGCCCTGATGCCGAGTATTTTCTGGCCTGGACAAATTAGGCAGCATTAAGAATCGAGTCTTATTTGTTTTTCACTTGATGAGTGTCTCCTCATCTACAAGTATCACTGGATGTTACAATGAGCTAAAACGAGTCCGTTTTAGGTCCAATGGCACTTTAAAGAGCCAGCCCAAAGATATTTATTTGTTTTGACCATCACCGTCAGTTTTACCATCAACCTACGCCCTTCTACATCTCACTCTTAGACATTAACGACCATAACAACTTTATCTTTGGACCTAGTTTTTGACCCCTAACATTCACATTATGAATTATGAATTAAAGATGGCTGGATGGGCAGCAAACAGAATTTTGACATGGCATAATTCTGGAATACATCATTTTCAAACTCCATACACAGTTTGCAAAGCATGCTGTATGGTAATACCATTGTACCGCACACCCCTAGTTGGGTGATACCATATAACATGGGCAGCATAGTGGCACGGTGGGTAGCACATCCGCCTCACAGCAAGAACTGGGTCTGGGTCCTTTCTCATGAGGTCTGCATGTTCTCCCTGTGTCTTTGTGGGTTTACTCTGGGTACTCCGGTTTCCTCCCACAGTCCAAAGACATGCGTGTTAGGTTAATTGATAACTCTAAATTGACTTGAGTATTTATATATAACTAGTCTATCACTATGGTGTAACCTTGTGAATTAATATAACCTTGTGTGTGTGTCGTGGAAATGGTAATAGCTGGTGTTAAATAAACCAAATAAGCAAACCATAAAACACAATTTCACATTAGTCCATATCAGGTTATTAGGCTTGGACATCTTTTTACATTTACTGTATATCCTAATTGTTGTCTAATAAAGACTAGTAAACTATTTAAGAACACAGTGATAGTGATAAATGCAAAATAAAGGCAGCTTTGGTGGTGACCTCACTGTACAACAATCACAAATAAGTTATCAACGCCTTAAATGTTAGAGTTTCCCTTACCAAAGACTCGTCCTAGGAAGAGAGCCTTGACCAGGTCGAACTGCGTGTCTGAAGCCTCAGGCAGAGTGTACTTGACTGAAGGATAGTGGTCCAACTGCAGGACAAAAAAGCAGACACGACTTTGTCTTACTTATTCCCTGAAAGGGTAAGTAAAGATGTGTCATAAGCTTAAACGATGCAAGAAAACTACAAACATTATCAGGATGATGTGTGCTGGGAACAGCCTGTTAGCCATATCATCCTACACAGCTCCCCGCTGACCCTTTTCTCCTTCCACAGCAGGGTTCTTAATTAGAGTGTGCTAAATACAAAACCCTCTTCTTGTTCCTTGTTGGTTTTCTTGTTTGCCCCTGTTTTCTCGTTCCTGTTCTGGTTGTCTGTTCTAGTGCCTTTTTATAGCACTGTATGTTAACGTCTCTGTTCCGTATTAGGCCTGTCTATTTATTAGTCTTGCCACCTAACCCCTTTCTTTACGGCCTGTCCTCACCACATCAATTTCGCCTTTTCAAAATGTTGTTTTCCACAATGTCTATTTTATAAACATGACAATCGCATGCATTCAGGAGTTCTGTTATATGTTATGGATTCCACGTACGAGTTTGAATTCAGTTTTCTTACTGTTCTCACATAACCATCAAATAAAACATCATTAGTTTAGAAGGAACTGCATATAAACATTTGATCTAAAGACGCTGCAGTAACTGAATCTCTGGAGAAAACCAGACTGTTTTGTCTTTGCTGCCAGTAATATGCGACTTCAGCAGACATCGCTTTCTTATTTAGCATAAGTATTTTCCATCATTCTTCAATTCATCTACATGCAGTCTAGTTGCCTTGGGCTGCAATGTCACTACTTGATGACTGCCTTTCTAATCCACCCACAACAGTATTATTCTCACAGTGTTTTCCAGCTCCACATAAGTAGAATTTTTCTTCTAAAAATAACATAAAATCCAGGTAAGCGAGGCTACTGCTTTCATTATACATGATTGCAAAATCTCTCATCTGAGCTCCTCAAAACGTCTTCATGTGGTATATTAAAATAATTAAGTTAAATACTTAAATGTAACAATAAATCTCGCCTAATATTTACATCGAAAACATTAAAGCTCTTGACCTGGTTGTATTTATACAACCCCTTAATGGCAAATTTTGTAAATGCACATGGCAGCACGGTGGCTCGGTGGGTAGCACCGCTGTCTCACAACAAGAAGGTCCTGGGTTCAATCCCAGGGTAGAACGGCCTGGGTCCTTTCCGTGTGGAATCTGCATGTCCTTCTCGTGTCTGCGTGGGTTTACTCCGGGTACTCCGGTTTCCTCCCACAGTCCAAAGATATGCGTTCTAGGTTAATTGGCATCTCCAAATTGTCATTGACTTGTGTATGCAAAACACCCCAGCCGTGTAACTGGAAACAGCTG
>JAUZSU010004172.1:0-11441 GCA_034780255.1 Parotocinclus maculicauda
GCAGGCACGGGGAGGACATGCAGACTCCACACAGAAAGGTCCCAATTCACTCCACGCTGGGATTGAACCGGCGACCTACGTGCTGTGAGGCAGAGGTGCTATATAGTGTAATTATTTGTCTTAATTAAGAGACATTGCGTTTTCCTTCTAATTAGGAACAATCATGGCAGTGAAAATGAAGTTTAGCCTTTTCAAGTGTAGTGGACACTTTGCTATGAAATTCAATATGAAAATGTTAATTTGATTTCTCAATTGCCTTTCTTTCACTGGTTAAATTGCTCTATGAGATGGTGCTGTGCCAAATTTGGCACTCCTGTAACCATATGCGCCCCCTATTGTGCAGGCATCACGTCCTTTACTTAAAAACTGAGCTAAACCCTGCCACCAGATGCAAGTTCTTTAAGTCAATAAACACAAAGTAAAGGCAGATCACCTTTTTGAGCAAAAGGCATTACAGGTGATGCATCTGGTGGCATGGGAGCCGAATTTGGCATATATTCAACCTATAAGGTAGACTATGACATGAATTGTAGCTTTCTTGTGATTTCCGAGAGTTATTGATGTGAAAACGTGGCCCTTTTATTAAAAAATCAGTATGATCTATAAAAAACAACCTCTGTAAATTAAGCATATTTTAATGTGAATTTGGTAAGCCCTACTTATAATGCCACATATTCAACTGTATTTGACTCAAGTATACTGTATGTACAACACAAAGATTTGACTTTGGAATGAATAACTAACAGCTTCTTCATTTGCTTCGATCTCCTGACTTGTTTTCTGAGTACCCAAAAACTCCATTAAAGGGGCCAGTTCCTCTTTTGTGGTCATGTATTTGCACATGATACCTCCTGGTAACTACCAAAACATTATACCAGGTCCTACTTCAGGGAATCTCTAAATAAACCAACTCAGAATTTGGACTTTGGCTTGTATGTGTACTCAAACCTGTCTAGGTGAATTTCCGGGAAATTCCAACACTAAATTCAGTAAAGGCGTGACAACTGGGTTTCACTTGCCTCATTAAAATGCCGTGTTGTTCAGTAGTGAAAGTGGCATTTGAATCATGTCATCAGAGCCATAAGAGAAATTGTCCATAGCTGAGTAAAGTATTTGATGATGTCCGATTCTAGCTCGTTCACTTTTGTATATATGTGCATTGCATCAGGTTTGATTATCATAAAACCAAGCCTCACCACACTTTGTTTTCCATTACTGTGATCCACCCTTGCTAGTTTTATCCCAGCTGGTGAACAGCACATGAGTCTTGGCAACAGATGGATGAGTTCCACCACAGATCAACTCTTTACAGCCACATGTAAGGATTTAAGGATGTAAGGCTTTTGGAACCTGCTAGAAACACTGCCAGCCTTATCTAACACTGGTACAACGCTTTAATATTGGGCCCAAGTTGTGGTCGCTCTCATTCCTAAGATGTGATCTCATGTGGGTTGAATTGTAAGTGTGATCTGGCACAGATTACATTTTCCACTAAGTAATAAGTCAAGTTATCCCATTACAATTTTAAACAGGTAACGAGTAATTAGTAATGGCTGATTTTTTTTATTAGCTACCTCAGCACTGGTGGTGATGTGTTGTGCTGGTATGAGTGGATCAGACAGCAGTGTTGCTGGAGTTTAAAACTTTTAACTCCCTAAAAGTGTCAATGCTGGACTGAAAATAGTCCAACTACTGCAAATGTCCAGCCATGAGCATCCTGTGGGAAGCACTGATGAAGGATTATTAGATGACTAACAAAAACTGGGCAATAACAGATGAGCTACTGTCTCTGGCTTTATATCTACAAGGCGAAGCAACAGGGTAGATAATAGAGTGCATAGTGAGTGAACACAGTGTCCCAAAATTATATTAACAAAACATCTGATCTGACCAGCGCAATACACACTCACCATATTAGTGTCACTCCAGGGCTGGGAATGATCCACCACATAAATGCATGTAGTAGGTCAACTGTAATGGTCCAATGGGGGTCCTGACCATTGGAGAACAGAGCAAAGCAAACAAACAAAGCCTAAAGTCTACAAACTACTTTCTGTAATCGTAGACCCACAAAGTGCTCCTGCTAAATGGAACTGATCAACTGGACAATAAATGTACAAGACGAATGTATATTATTCATGAACATATCCTGTATTTTGCTACACCAGAAATTTATGACTAAAGAGTGAAGCACAGAGAACTTTTTCTCCAGTAACCAACATCTTAATCCACATGATCTCTCAAACTCATTCCTCCACTCTCCCACCTTAATGAGTCAATAATAAGGAACAGGAGCATGAAGGAATTTCCTGGTTATGCAATACGTCAGATAAGATCCAGAGAAAAGTGACAAAGTGAATCGAAGGTCAGGAGTGAGACAGTGAGAAAAGCGAGTAAAAACAAGTGAAATGGAAAATTCAAAATAAGAAACCAAGCTGGGAACAATGGCCAAAAGCACACATCAAACATAATATTATTATATCTGATTGTATTTGTCATACCATAATATGTTTAGAACCATGGTTGTAGATCAAACAAACGTTCTGTTTTGACTGCCTGACCAGCATTAATTACTTATATTAGAAACTTGAAATGTAAACTAGACCACACAGTTAACCACAGTTCTTTGAGATATAACAATGACGTCGAGCCTAAATAACAGTTTACACAAGGCAGTTTATAAGCTTCCAGGACAATGGCAGAACCTTCTTGTTTAGTGTTACACACCTGGGTGAATGCAGCCTAGATGTGGATCATCAGTTGTAGGCTAGGGTGTGTTTGCAGAACACATGAGGAGCAGTGTTGACTCAGAATGGATCATAAAGGATCACATTTGGTGTAGTAAAAGGACACCTGCCAAAACAGAGGTGATTTCTTGGGAGTCATCACCCCATCCTTGTACATAGAAGATCACAGAAACACAACATATATTATTTGGTCACATTTCTCCATAATCAAATGGAATAAAAAAATAAAATAAACTTTATATATATTATTTTATTTTATTTTTTTATTCCATATTCCATATTTTATTTATTTGTATATATATATATACAGTATATACAGTACATCAGTTATGAAATTGACTGAAATTGACCAAACATTACCATAGATATAGCTTTTTCAGCTGCTATAAAAATATAAATGTAAATATAAAGGGTATTTTCCCAAGACTGTGTACAGACAATACACAAATGCAAAAATGCATTGGCAGATAGTTTTACAAACAACATGGAAGATCAGCAAAATGAAACAGAGACCCAACAAGTGAATTTGGTCCAGTTTATATAGTTTTGGGTTAGAGAGAAAATACAGGTAGCCACGAATGTCAATCACAGCTTGTTAAAAAAATAAGCAGGACAAAGTCATCCACACAAACACTTACAAATAATCAAGTATTTTACACAAAAAAGTCTCTAAACCCATAAACCAGGTTAGAACAGTCTCTAAACCATATGTGATGATTGGCTTTTGAAGTGACTGTGCTGATTAACTGTTTATAGCTGCGACGTCTGGAGTTAAAATACAGATTTTTATTTACTATTAGGATTTATTATAATTGTTAAGAAGGGCAGCTCAGTGACTAGCATCGCTACCTCATCGCTGCTGGTCCCGGGTTCAATCCCAGGGTGGAGCGGCCTGGGTCCTTTCTGTGTGGAGTCTGCATGTCCTCCCCTTGTCTGTGTGGGTTTACTCAGAGTACTCCAGTTTCCTCCCACAGTGTAATGACATCCGTGTTAGGTAAATTGGTGTCTCTAAAGTGGCCCTTAGTGTATGACTGTGGGTGTGTACCCTACGATGGATTGGCACCCCATCTAGGATTGTTCTTGCTCTTGCACCTTGCACTCAGAGTTGCTGGGTGGGCATCGGCTGGTCCGCCACCCTGTGTGGATTAAGATAATGGATAATGGATGGATGGATAAAAAATCATGGATGGATAATTGTTAAGAACTCTGTTGTTGATCGGATGGAGCTCAACAGCTCTTTCCTGTAAATAACAGACAGTCTTATCCACGAGTAGAGTCTTACAAGGTACAGTCCAAGCAACTGACACTTAAGAGCTTTGCTGAAGGGCCCAACAGTTACAGTTTGGAAGTTCCCAGACCTGAATTCTGTACATCTTATTTTAAAATAGAATATATATATATTACCCAAATAAATTACCCTCAATTTTCCCCTGGTGTTACCCTGACAAGTGAATTCACCAGACCTCCACCCTATCAAAATCTTTTGGTATTATTTGGAGCCACAGGTAAACAAGTACCCGTTAACTTGAGCAGAATCCCACACCCAGGTAGTGGAATTAGTGGACAGGAAGTCTTATATGCACTTTATTTTCACCGGTGTTGGGGTAGTCATTCAGAAAAAGGAATTACAAATGATTAAATATTTCTCTAAAAATGAAGTATTTTAGTTATTGCTTACTTAAACACTCAGCTACTCATTACTTCTGCTTTTGCATCTTGTAAAACTAATGCAGAGCTACGGTGCGCTGGCACAAAGATTAAGGTACTCGATATTATCCCAAAGATTGAGGGTTCAAGTTCCAGCCCTGCCAAGCTTTTGGCACTTCCGGCAACCCAGAGATAACCCAACATGGAAGATTGTTGCCCATTGAGGCTTATATTGCTAAGAAAGCACTCCCACCAGGCATCACAATGGAATGCATCTTTGCAACTCAAGCCTAAATCTGCCAGAGGCAATAATCCAGTTAGTAGAGCTCTGGATCCCAATACTGAGCCTCCCTGCTTCAATTTCCACCTCTAGCAGGTTGAGGCTTGAGTTGCAAGGCTTTGCTCTTGTGATGTCCTTGGTATTTTAAATCCAAATGGCTGGTCCACAGGCAGCATAATTCCAGTTTATGTTGTAGATGTGTGTATATCTCTTATCTCTCAAGCCATGTCAGTGGCAGGTTTCCTAGTCTCAGTGTCCTCAGGGTGGGGGTTTGCTGTTGTGACATGTGTCATAGAGCAGGTGACTGTGTGTCACAGACTCTCTTCTGTGTCTACTAAAAATGAAGAAGAAATGTCATGTATTTGAACCCCCCAGCTTTGTTTTAAGTTCACAGAACATGGAATGCATGACATCCTAGATTCTCAGGAATCCTGACAGAAAATAACAAACACAATTGCTTCAGGTTAATGGTACCCCGTGGGTGTTTGGGGTTAAAACGTTAACTACATCAAAACATGACTGGGAATTGACATACAGGTATGCACTGTTTAACAACTTTGTTAAGTTCTGCAAAACAGGTTGTTGACTGAAATGGACATTCACCAGACTTTAAAATAGTCACACAGTCTTTTTTTGTTTCGGAAATGTAAATATAGAGGTAATTAACTGTCTGCCTAAGAAATGCTTCTCAAATCAAATTAATTGCTATCTCAAATTAATTGGATTAAAATTTACAATAATTATAGACGAAACAGTGATGCACTGTTATGACCCTGTGTAGGGGAAAGCCATATCGTCTTGGAGGATAATATACCTGATACTTTTGTTTTATGAACGCATTGGTAGATGGTATCACAAACAACATGGAAGACCAGCCAGAAGAAACTGAGACTCAATGAGTGACTGTGAACCAGTTTATGTAGTTATAGGTTAAAGAGAATACACAGTTGGTGTGGGGGGAGAAATGAATGAGTACACTTCTAACAATGGAACAGGCACACGCACTTACAAATACCATTTATAGCTTGTTACAATTAATCAGCAAAAAGTTTAGTACATAAAATAAAAAAAAGTCTCTAAACACATCAACTGAATTATAAAATTCTCTAGTCCCAACATGACTTCTGCTCTTTAACTCCTACCTATGTTCGTGGAGCTGCAGCATTGGACTGTGGTTACCAGCTGTTTATGTCTGCAATGACCAGAGTTATAAAGACATATTTTTGTTTTCCATTATATGTTACTCTAATTTTTAAGATCTAAGGCATTAAAGTGAACAGACTTTGGTCGGATTGATGTTAAACTGGGCTTACCTGTATTTCAATTCTGAGTAAGTAAAGTATAAAGCAGATGTTTATGTTGTGTTTTAAATAATGGTAGAATGAAGAATTAAGAAAGAGAGGATTAAGATGTTCCAATAAGAGAAAATGAACTCACCTCCACACTTTGAATTTCTTTACCACAAATTATAATACTATTTTTAAATACTAGGACATGACTTGCCATTATTTCCTACAAATGTCACGTTCTATAAATGACATAAACCATCAACATTGTTTTGGTTATGTTAGAAAACTTTGGTCAAAATTTGAATACGGAGATCATTTTAAATTAAATGCAAACAGTTCAGTTTAGCTTCATTCACACGACAGAAGGCTCTTCTGCCTAGGCTGTTGTCCTTTGGTTATGTAACATTCTGCAAGGAACACAGATCCAGGGATATTTCACTCTCTGTCAGGATGTTTAGAACTCCAGATCCCTTTTTCTTGGAATTGTCCATGTTATTGTGGCTCTTGAAATATGATTATTATCACCGGGGCAAAATAACATTGAAGTGTACATATGAAAAACATGTGGATTAACTCTGGGAATCAATATATTACTGTTCGCAAGTCAAGAAATACTTTGGATTAAGAAAGTATGGGAATAATCAAACTGCACGCAAACTTATGTGTGTGTGTACAGGGCAAACACATCTACAGAAATAGATGCCTTGTGGAAACCTTGTGTGAGATGCTTTAGTGATATCAAAGGAATACTTAGGTTTCTCAACCTAATCCCTATCCAGCACATCTGCAAAGGATTACCTCAACTAATCTTTTTTTTGCTCCCTGTACTGTGAAAAAACGAGAAAACCTTAGAAGAGTGAAGAAAGACGCATGGCAGTTGAAATCTAGCACGGTTAAGGTGTATACACTGATGAGCCACCTGATTCTTACTGATGTTTAGGTTGGTGACACATGTCAAACTGGCGTTCAGGGGTTTTCCAGCGGAACGTTGCCCAGAGCATCACACTACATCAACCGGCTTGTCTGCTTCCAAAAGTGCTTCCTAGTGCACAATCAGTAACATCCTATGTGTGTCTGAATATTATTCAATGCTATATAGAAACACATTCATTATCCATTAACAGTTTTAAATCAACTCTTAAGAACAAACAAACAAATGTTCAACATGCATTAAAATAACTGTGTTACTCCTCCACATAAAGCCTAAACCATCAAGCTTTGTTAAGACATGGTAGAACACTCATCATATGGTCCATTTGATTATTCCAAAACATGAAATTGATCCATTTCTCACCATCCCTTTATCCACCCTGTCATCCATTTACATTTACAGCATGTAGCAGATGCTCTCATCCAGAGTGACTTACAATTGATACAGTCTTACAGCCCAAGCAATTGAGGGTTAAGGGCCTTGCTCAAAGATCCATCAGTGGCGGCGTTGAAGAGGTGAGGTTTGAATCCTGAACCTTCTGGTCCATTACTCCATCCATCCCACTATCCATCCCGTCATTCACCGCTCCATCCATTTCACCATCCATCCCTTCATTCATCCCTCCATCTATTTCACATCTATCTCCTTCCATCTATGCTGTAGATCTGCACAGAGTAGCTAAATTGTGCACTGTTAGTGCAAAAGTGGTTAAAGTTATCAGGATCTCTCATAAGACCTTACTGGAAGCCCTGCCTGACAGGACTGGTGCTGTTATTAAAATAAAACCTTAACTGACACATTAACTGTGGCCAGCATAAGCCGGCAAATCCTGAAGGACCCTTATTCCTAAAACTCTACTTGAAAGTGTGGAACCCATCAGCCATCACTATCGTACTGTAAGTCAGCATCAAACGGCAAAGCTAGCATGCTCCGTTAGGAAGCAAGCCGCGATGTGTGTTCTAATTTGAAAGACTAAGAGGTTTAACAAAGCAGAGCGAGAGAAATAATCACAGTTCCCTCATTCCAGGCTGAAAAACAGCAGGAGGCTGCTTTTCTTCTCCAGGGAACCGGAAACTCCTGAGACCCATGTGTTTGCTTGCTGGAGTCCTGGAGACAAGCCGAAGTTTGCAGGAAAGGCACATTAAAGCGAGAATTGATTGCAGGCTATAGCATTGTTTAACTTCTTACTTTAGAGTAAGTGAAACATCCACAGGCCGAGGGAACGAACAGGGACTCATGGATCATGTCAGCGTGTGTGTGTTTGTATTCAGAGCAAGGTTCTCAGGCACCGCCGTTTCCTGCGCTGTTGTGGTTATGTTTAGCTAATCAAGTCGCAATTGAGAACTTGAAAACGCTTTAATCAAGACGTTTACATGATTAAATGGCTTTTATATAACGCTTTTGCCTCAAGTGAGGCATTCGGGGAAAGAACCTGACAATGTGTGAAAACGGATCCCAGTTGTGCTGGTACAGCATTTGAACAGCAAAGTCAAAAAGTAAACAAAAATCGGACGTATTCTACCCATAACTGAAGAATAATTTAAATAATGGAACAAAGTCCTGTCCTGAGTAAAAGGTTACAGACAGATCCCTAGCGTTTCCAGAGAATAGTGTAAAAAAAGAAAGCGTCAGTTCTCTGGGCAAAAATACCACGTTGATGTCAGAGGAGAATGGCCTTGTTACAAATGAAGAGCTTCTCTGAATGTATGACATGTCAAACCTTGAAGCAGATGGGCTACAGAAGCAGTCAGCTAAGAACAGGCAACTGAGGCTACAATTCACATGGTCTCACCAAAATTGGGCGAAAGACGATTGGAGAAACTTTGCCTGGTCTGATAAGTCTCAGTTTTTGCCTTGGATCTGAATTTTTCATCGACAACATGAAAGCATGAATCCCATCCTGCCTTGTATCAACGGATCAGGCTGCTGGTGATATAACGGTGTTAAGTAGATTATCATGACACATTTTGGTGTGTATTGTTGCTGACCATGTCCACCCCTTTACTACCAATGTCCCTTCTTCAGGATATCAAGTCAGCTCAGATCATCTTTCTTGAACATGACAGTGAGGTCATTGTAATCAAATCCACAGTCACCAGGTATCAGTCCAGTAGGGTAATGGAATAGGAGATTAACATTCTACATGTTCATCCATCCATTATCGTCCACATAATCCACATGGGGGCGCAGGTCAGCCGGCAACTCTGGCCGCAAGGGCAGGAACAACCCGAGACGGGGCGCCAATCCATCATAGGGCACGCACACAATCACACACTAAGGGCCACTTTAGAGACACCAATTAACCGAACATCTTTGGACTGTGAGAGGAAACCAGAGTACCCGAAGTAAACCCACAGGAAAGGACCCAGGTCGCTCCACCCTGGGATCTCGGAGGACCGTTCAGAGGACCTTGTTGAATCTTTGCCACAAAAAATTAAGACATTTCTGAAGGCAAAAGGGGGTCCAACTTAGGACTAGAAAGGTGTCCCTAATTAGGTGACTGGTGTGTATACGGTCTTAAGTGCTTTAGTCCGTTTTAAATAAAACAAATGTTTCAACTAAATAGAATTCAGTAGAATGAGAATCGGATATGCAGGACCATTCCAAGAAGCACAAAACACACAAATATACAAAATGTACATTTATTATTCTTCAATACTTTGCCAGAAACTCATCAAAAGATGGTCCACATGGACACAAGTGCAAATGTTCTTTAAGCACATAGGAAACAAGTATAAAATTCTAATATTAAGACATAGCATTTTTACATATTTAATCTCCAAATACAGTGGAAAATAGAAAAATACTTATTTAGACACAGCATTTATTTTAAAACCAAAAATATTACACTTCTTTCACGTCTTTATGTTCTCGTCTCCCGTCGCTCACATCAGAGACACCTTCACTCGTGTGGGTAACTCGTGTGTGCCACGCTTCAGACAGAATACACAGATCAGGATGCTACCGAGGCGATGGAGGACAAGATGGAGAGGAGAGAGGGGGGGGACGAACGAAGACAACTGCCCCTATACCATGTACTATACATATAATTTGTGCAACCAAAGCAAAACGTCAAAAAACAGTCTCCATAACAGAAAAGGTGTTTGTGGCACCTGGGGGAGGCGGTGAGAGAAGTGTGCTACAGTAAAGGAATGTGGATACACAACGTGGACGTCTACACTAATCGACTGTGCTTCTCTGAACCATGTTAACAATTTGCCGATCGAGCAAACATCCCGATTCTAAATGGATCTCCTTTACAAAAGTGCTTTAACAATAAGTGAGTCGTTCGGATGGATTCTAGTCCAGAACGTTTTAGACCTCCCACCAGACGCAATCAAAAGCGCACAGCAATCCACAGGGGTAGGAGAACTGAGGCGGGCCCACACACCGGTCAGCGGCCAGACGCTTAACGAGCGTCCATCGATCGTCCTTGACCTGGTTAACATTCATCGGTGCTGAGAGTTCAACTCTCTAAAAAAAGGCTTGGTTACACTTTTTTAATTCCAGCCAGCAGGCTATCACCAACCACAGAAGCTTCTATTTACACTGATGGGCAGGATCAGAGAAAAAGTCCAGGGTGGCTTATTTTAAAAGTTTATTAATAACTTACAAATGCCTTATTATGGGGTGTCAGAAGGACGTGTTCAAGAGCACTCACTGCAGCCAAGCGTTCACGTGCAAGTACACAACCGGGAAAGAACACTGTCACCTGAGTGGATCACTGCCGCCTAAAGCAGCTCACACCAGCATGAGCCAAGAAGCAGACGAACGGACTTCTCCCCATCGCTCTAGCAGATCAACTCCTGCTGCATTTCGGGTCGAGCCGGGAATGACTCAGAGAACATGAAAGTGTCCCGGCCTGTCTTCAGGTCCCCTTTCCCGGGGCAGGTGGGGTATGACGGCATGACGGGCAACTCTGGAGAAGGCGCGGGACTCTCTGGCTCAGATTCAGATTGACTGGTCTCCTGCTCGTCGAGTGCGGTGGGAGGAGTGAGGGGAGGCGAGTGGCTGTTTAGCCAGGGATGCTTTAGACACTCCTCAGCCGTGGCCCGGTTCCTAAAGGAGAAGATAAAATGTTTAAGTTTTACAGAAATGGAGTCGCAGTAAATAAATTTCAGCCCCAAGCACCGCAGCAGCCACTGCTACACAGATCCGGGCTGTACTGACTCCCAATTCAATAGGCCCAGTCTCTCCCTCTTCCTCTCTCGTTCTCCAGTTCTGTCCGTGTGTCTCTCCACACCTCACGGTCCCTGCGTTTTACACTCTCTCTGCACACGTCACTCTCTCTTGCTCCATGTGGGTTGCGCTCTCTCAAACTCTCTCTGTGCACATCTCTCACCCTTTCCCCCTGTCCATATGCGTCTCGTCCTCACTACGTGCACTTCGTCTTCCAATACAGTCGAATCTGGTTAATCGGACCACATCGGGACACGATCGTTTTGGTCCTAATAACCGGCTGGTCCGATGAAACAAACATGCCCTATGTTAGAAGACGGGACGTGCTATGTAACATATTAAATGTTTATTAAACCTTTATTGTACGA
>JAUZSU010004183.1:0-11441 GCA_034780255.1 Parotocinclus maculicauda
GTGATTTGTGTTCTATTCTGAATAAAATATTAGATGTTGGCACCTCCACATCATTGCATTCAGTTTTTATTCACAATGTGTTTAGTGTCCCAACTTTTTTGGAATCCAGTTTGTACTATAAATGTCAATGAGAAATGTTTGTAGAAATCAATTAGAAAACATTAATCTTTAAGACTGTCTTCAAAGTAACTAGGGTACTGTTTCTGTGAGAAGCTAAATTGTTAAATGTTTACTAATATAAGTCAATATATGGTTGCAACTTGTTTTGTCAAAGTATTGAATATAAAGTAAAGTCAGACTGCAAAACTATTTTAATAAAACAATAAAAAAAACATTTAGCTGGTCCATTTCAGTTGAGCTGAGAGACTCGTTGCTAAGATGTGACAATATATTTCTTGGTATTTCTTTCTGACACTTATGTGACATAAAAAGTTGTGATTCACCAGGCCTACTTTTCCTAGTATGTTACGTTATCAGGTACACAATTCTAACCACACAAGTCGTGCACCCGGCAGGCAGGCAGCCTTTCAGTGGTTAGAACATGGAAACTGAAGAATAGCTTTGAGTTCTTGGAATGAGTTTCACTTTCAGCCTCTTATAAAGTTAAAAATGATCGAATGACCCGGTGAACCCTATCTGTAAAGACGTGCTGTATTAGTGTCCTGTTACCCTCCTGTGTGATCGGTGTTCCTTCACCATAACAAATGCATCTTCATCAGCCTTCATTGGAGAATGAGGGCCAAAATTTTGTTATGGGCAACAGGATTAATATGAAATGTAATATGAACTTATAATGAGGAATTTTATGGCCGGTCCTTTTATTTAAGGAAGAGTTCATCTATTGTTAATCAGTAATTTACTACAAAGGTGTTTTCATGTGCAGAACAGAGAAGCTCTAAATACAGCTTGATTTCTAAGAAAGCTTTAAGTTCTGGGAAATATTTCATGAGCTACAGATGTGATTAACATCCCTGATGACATATCTGAATATTAAGTTCACCATGTAATGTGTGTTCTTATATAAAATGGTTAGTTAAACACAACTTGTATATATACAGCTTTGTGCAAAAGTCTTAGGCCACCATTAGAGTTGTTGTTTTAGAAATGGTATAATTATCATATATTACTTAATACAGATGACTCACAGCAAGAAGGTCCCGGGTTCAATTGCAGGCTGGAGCAGCCTGGGTCCTTACTCCGATTTCCTCCCAAAGTTCAAAGACATGCGTGTTAGTTTAATTCACTCTAAAGTGGCCCTTAGTGTGTAACTGTGTATGTGACTGTGTGTGTGTGTGTGTGCCCTATGATGGATTGGCGCCCCATCTAGGGTCATTTCTGCCCTTGCACCCACAGTTGCCGGGTGGATTAAGCAAAAGATGATGGATGGATGGAACTTAATAAAGACAAAAAAAATCTAAATTGCATTGATCACTCCATAATGTTCTTTTCCACTGACCGTTACTCAATCTTTGTGAGTTTTAGCATATCTTACCCTTTTCATTCTGTTCCCTCTCCTGAAAAAGTGGTTTCTTGGCTGCTACCCTTCCAAAAAGACTATTTCTAATATTAAGTTTCTGCTTTATTTGTTATTTGAAATGGCTTATATATTGCAATCAAAGGTACCAATAATGTTGACCACAACTGTTAAAGTTAAGAGTTAAGCTTCGTTGAAGACATACAGTAGATTACTTGTAATCTTGCTACTAAAGATTTGTGAAGGATTTGGAATGTTTTGTGTCTTACCAATTTAGAAAACCTTGGTGTTTTTATGTTCTGTTCTCATACCAAATTACTAAACTTGTTGGTTTATTTTCTTACGAAACAAATTTCTAAACATTTGTGCCCTGACAAGTTACTAAACCCTGGTGTTGTTACTGGTCAAATTGCTAAGCCTTTGTGTTTTACTGTTTTACCAAGTTAAAATGATTGAGTCACTGGCTGAAGTCACTGACCCATGTCTTGACAAGTTACAGTACTCACAAGCCTAAGTTGCTAAATTATAGGGTCTTGGTATCTTGTCAGGTTCTTGTTTTCTTACCAAGTTATATAAGTTTTATTTTGCAAAGTTACTAACCCATTGTTGTACCAGGTGTATTTGGTGTAGGAGAACTCACTTACTAGTACCTCTATGAAAAACATTGGTCTACTAAGTTGGAACTGGCACGTATCTACTGGGCAGCTCTGATGGCTCAATGGGAAGTTCTAGAAACTCAAGTGTCTGAAGGTCTGGCCTCAGATCAGGTTGGACTAGTGACCTGAGCAGGGTTTATCTTTGCCTGCACCTAAAAATTTCTGGATTAGGCTCTAGACCATTCTCTGTGATCATGGTAAACGGAGATACTTTGCTGTTTTAACTAGACTATTAGGCTTTTTAAGAGTTGGGTAGTGTGTTTATGAAACCCTATGATGGACAGAAACCCTGCCCAGGGTGCACCTCTGCCAATGCCCAATGAATGTGTGATCCTAATAAGGATAAGCGTTGCTTAGAAGCAGCAAACTAATTTAGAGAAATTACCTGAAAATATTCATCCCAAATCTTCTCAGTGTTTGCAAACAAAACCCCACTCTACTCATTCCAGTTAGTCATTTAAACTTAAATGTGGATGTTCTGTCAAATCCCAAATGCCACATGAAGGCACCCTGTGAGGTTTTTCCATGGAACAATGACGTCACATGTTTACAATATCTGGTAATGACCATCAGTGTTTTCAGAGCAGGAAACCACCTGTCTGGCCTTGTTCCTCAGAAACTATCACGTCACATGGTCTAGCTAACTAGAGTGATGCCTGTTTAAACTAAACATCAGGTTGTAAAAGATCACTGGGGTACAAGGTTCATTAGTTTATGTTATTGTTACATAAATACAATAAATACAAGCTGATTCCTAAACTGTCAATTTACTTACCTTACTTACAAAAACTTTCTTTAAAAAAAAAACCCAAAGGATTTTGCTTAGGTTACTGATGTTAACATTAGGAATAGGTTGTAGGTGTAGTTTACCATTATTAATTAAGCTACTGTAACATTATGCCACTGGAAAGTCCAAACAATGATAAGTAAGATCAAGGGGGAGGGGACTCGTACCTCAGCCGGGTGTGCTCAGGGAAATTATTTTGAATGCATGTAAAGGACCATTACCAAATAAATTCTAGGTAAGCTGTTCCTGGAAATAGGGCGGCAGCACAATACTGATCTACTCTCTTTTTATGGTTACACTGAAAAAAAAACTTTACTGCTTGATAGCAAGCCTGTGAACTTCATTGTGCAATGCATTGCAACACTTTCTGGCTAATTCCTGGCTTAGATGATTTCTTACGTATGCAATTAAAAAAAAGATTAGGTGTTTTGGCTAAAAAAAACAAAGACCTCAAAACGAAACCTAATTGAATTCATATTGGACTTAATCCAAAGGCATGGATTAATAAAAGAGGTTGGTGTTCAGTGTAAAACATACATTATATACTTATTTGGAGCTTTGTGGAGAAGGATTTATGTTGCAACCAGATAATCTACCATCCAAATAGTACCTGGTCTCTGGTGCTCCTGATAATTGGAGAACAGGGTAAAATGGTATGCAGAGAAACAGGTGGACTACAAGCTTTATTAGAACTACAAAGTGCTTATACAGTATATGGCAAGTGAAGTTTGTCCGTTGACTCTGACAAGGAGAGGATTGGTTTTCTGCCGCCAATTGTCCAATGGTTCAATTTTCTGGCACAAAAGGCCAGGCCAATATGTATGTTCAGCCTTACCAGAGTCAATTCAATTCAGTTCAATTAAAATGTATTTCTATAGCTCTTTTTACAACGGAACATTATGTAAAAGCAGCTTTACAATCTTATATTATATTAAAAGACCAATCCCAAATTGAGCAAGCCTAGGGCGACAGTGGAAAGGAAAAACTCCCAGAAAGTAGAAGGAAGAAACCTTGGGAGGACCAAGACTCAAGAGTCAAACTGTAAATGCTGTTTAGTTATGGAGTTTGGGTTATGTGTCATGTGATGCAGAGAGGGAGTGTCCCTGTTACAGCAACATATATTTTCACCGCTTATACATACGGTGTAGTTTGTTAAGAATAGGTTGTGTCAAATTATGCTTTATGTTCTTTACTTAATAGATTATTAATAAATGATGAAAATGGTCAATGGTGCTAAAATTTGATTTATATAGCCCCTGTGTATTAATGTGTTACTGCTTGCCATTTGGCTCAATATAATTTAGTTTAACCCATTAACTGCCAAATTGCTTTCTGAACATTTTTTTACTTTATTTCTGTCCGCCCACATCCCATCCCATCCCATCAGTAGGCGAGTTAAAGCCCCCGATCCCCAAATGGAGATCATGGTTTTTAATGGGTGAAGTATATATTCTCTTAACAAATTTTAAGTAAGAATAAATGGTCTGTAACCATAACAATGTAAATGCATTGCTAGCATCTTGCTAGTTTTCTAGCTTCTTGCTACCCACCACTAAATGTGATGTTCCTTATTCTCGGTACAGAGAAGTTCTTCTGATTTGATAACTCATAATCATTATGGTAGGAAATACCTTATAAAAATACACGTTAACAGTAATCAGCTGTCTTTGTTACACTCTACTTTCTACAGATCTAAGTTGTGGGAAATCTTCGAGTTTATTCGTACAGCTTTTCAGGGAAGTACATCAAGACAGAGCTGTAGACTGTATTTCCTGGAAACACGTGGTGTTGTGTTGGTTCTCGGTGGAGTTTCACCCTCAACGCCTACTCAACGCCTAGTAAAATCAGCACTGTACAAGAAACACCAGCTTTGAAGGAAGCACGTTGAAACTGCTTTCTTTCTGGTCTGATTTGTTCTGATCGGCGGATTTGTTAACGTGTGCAGAATTGGGGTAAAATGGGCAATGTGGGCAATGGTTTAAATATTAGATTACTTACCAGAAAGGTGTGGGTTCATTCTCAAACCCAGGCTGACACTGTTGGGCCCTTGAGCAAGGCCCTTAATCTGTATCCACTTGGTGCTGTGAATAAGAGTTAATTAATTACATTTAAAAACTACAGACTCTCGTGTCGCAACAGTAATGGTACTGGGTTATAGACAAGGTTGGGGGTTCAGGCCCCATCACTGAGCAGGCTCCCACTCAATGCCCCCTGCATTCTCCTTGTAATATGTAAGTATGTTAAAGGACAGAGTGGCTTGGTGAGTAGCATTGTCACCTCACAGCAAGAATCCTGGGTTCGTTTCCACCAGAAGTGGCCTGGGTTCTGTCTGGGGTTCTGTCTGTGTGGAATCTGCAGGTCCTCCCCAGGTCTGTGTAGGTTTACTCAGTGTGCATGGTTTTCTAACTGGTGTTTCTAAATTGCTCTTAGTGTGTGAGTGTGTATTGGTGCCTGCCTTGTGCACTGTATTGCGACCCTGACTATGGTGAAACAGATAAGAAAATGAATGGATGAATGTTAAAGGGTATTTGTGTATTTAAGTGTACTTGTGTATTTTCCTTCTCTTATAAAACCTGGGTACATAACCACCACATCTGATATAGTGGTTTTACACTGATTATAAACTTACATAGAAGTATATCACATATCTCAAAACGATGCAACTAAATGACTGCTCCTTAGATACACTTAGACATTACTGTTAAAAAGGCACATGGGAAATCATAATCTTCTGACACAAACCTCTAAGGACTTTCCAGCCAGCCATAAGACATAGCTGCCTACATGGTGCCACGTTAGTGTCAACCACCCACAGATAGTCGACTAAATGAGTGGGCAGAGACACACAGCCAGAATAGTTACTATCAAAACAACTCTGCAGCATCTCATCATACCGACCACATCTCCAGAAACGAATAGCTTAGTCAATTCTACTAACAGAGGAAGCCAGGTATGCATCAATGTGGGTGTATTAAGCTTGCTTCAGTAATTACCCAAGAGTGTCCCTGTTTATCACTTCCTGTTAAAGGCAAAGGAGTGTGCAGGAAGGGTTCCCTCATTCAAAACGAGAGCACTAGGTCTCGCTTTTGGTTCTGGCCTTTAAATGTTATTCACGTCTCTCATAAATGACTTCATGAGACCTGAAGAAGAATCAATCAGCAATATTACTCATTTATGTCCTCATAGGTGCTTGTACAGAGTTTCTTAACAGCAACGTAGGAAAATCATTTCCTTTGAATTTCACCACAGAGCATAAATTATTAGTGCTCACCATTGTCAAGAGGAGATTCTTCAGCCCTGTGTGGTCATACGACTTTCCAAACAGTGCTTGAGACCTTAAGATTTGTTATATTTCTGCTTAAATATGAGCTGAAACATCATTCGATTTTCTAAAAGTAGTTCTAAAAGTAGATAGGGGTAACCCAATTAAAATTATTAGACAAATATCACTCGGTCATTTATTTACAAAGAAAAATGATCCAGTAGTACATATATGAGAGTGGAAAAAATATGTGAACCTTCTATTTCAATATCTTAGTATCTTGTGTGCAGTGTTCTTTTTTGAAAACAGTGGCTTTCTTCTTGCTGCCTTCTTGTGAACCCTGTTTTTGTTCAATGTTCTCATGAACATTTAGATAAGGCAAAGTGATGTAAGATTGGCCTGTAGTTGCTTAGAAGTTACCCTGGGTTCATTCGTAACCTTGCAGATTACACACTTTGCTTTTTGGAGCGAGTAACAGTAGTTTGATGGAGTCCAAATTCTATCATTTTGTTTTTAAGGCAGAAAAGCATCAACAGCAACACTTTTTAAACTCTGTTTGTACCTCAATACACTACACAAATATATTTATAGATATAGATCTTTATAGATATATGTCCTTTAAACCTCTGAGTTATTACTGTAGCATTATTTAAATCACTGTGGGGCTTTCAACTGAATGCATGGAATTATATTATAATATTATATTATATTATATATAATATTATATTCACATTTACAACAAGAAAGATTGCAGGTACTAGAGTGGCCTGCCAGCGGTCTTATTGAAAAAGTGTTGCGCATTATGAAGTGCAAAATACGACAACGGAGCCCTCGGACAGTTGAACAACTGAAGTTGTTCATCAAATGGGAAAGAATTTCAACTGCAAAGCTTCAACAATTAGTGTCCTCAGTTCCCAAATGCTTATTAAGTGTTGTTAAAAGGAAAGGTGATGTAACACAGTGGTAAACATGCCCTCGTCCCAAAACGTTTGGAATGTGTTGCAGCCATCAAATTCAAAAAGTTTATCTGTTTAAATATGAAATAACTTGTCTTTGTAGTGTATTCAACTGAATATAGGTTGAAAAGGATTTGCATATCATCATATTCTGTTTTTATTTATGTTGCACACAACGTTCCAACTTCATTGGAATTGGGGTTGTATTATTATATCACATATCACAATGGAAACAAAATACAAGACCAACATTGCGGCCTTTACAAATAGAATCCTGCACAAATGTGGTGTGTTTTAACATATATTCTGCATATATATATATGTTTCTATCTGCATTTGTATTTGTCTTCATTTGTATTCTCGTATTCTTTATTTACCGTTATGAGAGCCCATGTCTATTATGCGTTACTCAATTAAGATACCTAAGTAAGTGTTTTGGAGGATAGCCAGCTGTCAATGTGAATTAATGAGTATGACCACTGAAAGTCAACGGGGATTACTTTATTGCACAACTTGCATTTCGATTTCCTTTCCACCTAATTGGTTGTCCTCCTCCTCCTCCTCAAAAGTCTCCTTTTGCAACAATTTTCATTCTCTATTGCAATGTGAGCCTGGCTAACCCCTGTACAAGATACAATTTAAACCTGCTTCACAACTGCTAATCATTTCTGATCATTAACCATGTACATCAATAAGGCTTGGTTAAAGAAACTTTGTACAGCCTCAATCCTACGTTTATTAGCGATATGCAAAAGGGCTAATGAGAAGTCACAGAGAGGTCCAATGTAAGGGCATTCTTCTCCATTCTCTTTGTCTGTTCTCTGTTCTTTTGTTCAGATTTAAGTTCAGGTGGTGGAAGCTCAAAGTGATATAGCTCAAGTGCGAGTAAGCTTGATGGTCCAAAGTACTCAATACTAACACACTCACTATCTCACCCTTTTTACTTTCCCTTTGCACTCATGGACATTCCCAAAAATGGAAGCGAAGAGCTGCATGGTGTGCTCCAAGTTTACTGTATCCACACGCCATTAGATTTGTTTTAGCAATGGTTTAATGTCTGTATAATCTATAACAGATTGTCGATGATTGCACCCAAGAATTTTAAAATTGGATGGCACTCTATAATACTCTTTTTTACACCAATCTTGGTGAAATTCAGTATGTTTTCACCCTGTTCTTCAGAAAAAAAGTGATCGAGCATCTTCTGATGGGTCAATTAGGCATCCCGATGAAGCTACCAGATGCTATTATTGGTCGAATTTAATGCCAAAACCATTGTTTAGGTGTCTTTGTCAGTAGTGATCTTCGGACAACCACTATGTGACTTGTTGTCCACAGTCCTGGGTTTCTCTGAATTTGGGATGCAACAGTGTGAAATTAGTGGTCTTTCTGGGTTTCGGTTGATGAAATCTGTGGCTATGATATGGCAGCTGACATCATCACTTCCATCTTCAGTTACTTGTGACAAACAAATAAATTATTGAACTTTCTGTGTTGATAACTTTAGATAGAGAAAAGTTCTTCTTTGATATGCTACATGACTACCTTCCCATTGGAAAAACCTTCCCTTGATCCAGCATAAAGTCTTTCAAGATGGCGTGCATGTTCTGGACGTGGCCTAAACAATAGGCCCTCCCACCCATTACTTGCTGGGGTATTCAGATATGTCAAAAAGCTCAGGGGTTAAAACTCTGGACTACTAATTAGAAGGTTGTGTGTTCAAACCCCAAGTTGCCCTGTTGGGCCTTTGGACTAATACTTACTAATACCATTACTAAAACTTTTAACTTTTCTCCACTCAGCACAACTGTATGGCTCTCTGGATAGGGGTGTCTTGTAAATGTGTTAACTAGAGGTAATTCAGTTCAATTTTATTTATATAGCACTTTTTACAATGGTGCATTGTCTTAAAGGTAAGAGCTCTTGCTGGAACTGTTCCAAGATAAGCCCTGTTTTAAGAAAACCTCGATCAGCTGACAGGAACAGAGCTGCGAGTTTGTGCAACCGTCATATTTCTCATTAAAAAAAACAAGACCTTGAACTTGATTTTGAAACAACATTTTTTTCAGTCTAACCCACTGCAAAACATTTGGATCAGCCAAACAGAAATTGATTAAATCAGCCTCAATGCACCCTGGGTAATGATATTTATCTCTTCTTTCACACCAGCTACTGGACATTTTCCAGCACACCATACATCCTTTTCTTCTGTCAAGCTACAAACAAATGATCTAATTTGGAAACGCCTGCACCTGGCCCTCAGTAGTGTTTTGCATACTGCAGCTGCCATTACTAGCTTCCTGGAAAGGAAGGTGAATAGATAGACAGGAAGCTGCGGTCCACAGGGTCTCATGACAGTAATGTGGTAGTGGGGAATTGGTACATTCACTTATTGACAAATCTTTGTGCAAATGTATGACTGTAAGCATGAGGGTTCTAGTAAAGCGGGTTGTACAGTATGAGTTAGTGGTCAGCTTGTTCCACCGTGAGTCAGAGACAATGTGGAAGAGGGGGAGATGCAGACCACTTTAACAATAAGATTTTCCATGGGCTTCAATCTTTTATCTGGCTAGATTTACTGGTATTGTGACCTACTATGAAAGCAGAACAGCAACAGAAAAAGTAGAAGTTTTTTTTCTTACCATTGTCTATTTAGGGAAATAGAATAGGATATGTTTATTGTGACTGTACAATGGTTATTGGTTATACGGTGGCAATGATAATGAAAAATGTCAGTGGTTGAAGCTCATAGCTCAGGAGACATAATGGCGATTCTACTGTATGTTTAATTCGTCCTTTATGTTTCGTTTCGGACCTACTTTGTCACTAGTGTTTCTACTAAGTCCCTACGGAGAAATAAAATAAGACAAAACTGTTTCTACCGTGCAAACTTTTGTCGATAAAATTTCAACTCCGACACGCATACCCATCTTTTGCTTCCAACCTCCACTGGAAGTATTTTAACTAGTGTAATTCAAACTTAGTGCAACTTCTTATGAACAAAATAAAATGTTACGGTTCAGCTTTACGGTGGATTTATTACAAATGGCATGCATTATGTAACTTAAACACGCCTCATTCATTTGTCATGTTGAGCCCCCTCGCATAGCTCAGAACAAAAGCAGTGGTTCCAAAAGGGGGGGGGCTGAGATATTGCTAGGAGGAGGTGCAGCAAAGCAAATTAATGTTTATAGGAATTACAATAGGAATTACAATTTTAAAAAAGTCCAGTTGGGTTTACAAGCAAAGGTTGTATATGTGGGTGTTGGGCATAAAAAAACAGTGGTACAAAGGTACCAATATTGAGCATATTATGAGTTCAATGGTTGTGAGGCTCATCCAGGTCAAAGGATGACCCAGAAAAATTACTGTGCTTCATAATGCATGGCAGAAGGCATTTATGGAGAATAGCTAGAAGTCTGGGAAGAAGGTGTTCTGTAGTTTGAAAGTCCAAACATAACATACTCCTGTAATGTCTACCAGACTGCAATACATCAGAATGTAAATTTGTTTTGCTTATCCAATAAGAAGTTTTTAGTGTGGTCCATTCCAGATGCTTCAGAGAAGTCACAAAAAATGGACACTGTGTGCTCCGGATGGATAAGGACCATCCAGACTGTTATCAGCTACAAGTCATGGTATGGGATAGTCAGTGCCCTTGGCAAAAGTCATTTTCAGTTTTGTAATTGCAACATTAATGCAGAACGTGTACTGAGACTTTAGAGCAACATTAATTATTTTGAGTTATTTTAATTTAATGTTATTTTAAATTTTTTTATGATCCTTTTTTTAGGGATGTCCAGCATTTCAATTAACAAGACAATGCAAAACAATTCAAATCACAAAAAGCTCTTTGAGGATATATGGGAGGAAACCAGAATACCCAGAGAAAGTCTAGTCCCAACTATACTATATACTATATAACTAAGGGATATTACTATGAAATACACCCCTGATTTTTGTGAGCAGTGTATTTCAGATTTGGACTTGTACAAAAGACTGCAGTGCAGAACAAGTTTGGGAACCACTCCCTTAGAGGTCTAGGGTTTTGGCAGTTTGTGAATGTTTCTGATTTGACCTCTACATAAAACACTGAAAATGTTTGTGTGCAAATGAACTGACTGCTATTTCAACATAATATTCACTAATATAGTCTGATCCTTCTTCAAGACTTAACAAGCTGGAACTAAAAGCTACTAATTATATGAGGGTGCTCCTGAAAAAAGAAGAGAGAGATAAAGAGAGAGAGAGAGAGAGAGAGAGAGAGAGTGAGAGAGAGAGAGAGAGAGAGAGAGAGAGAGAGAGA
>JAUZSU010004194.1:0-11441 GCA_034780255.1 Parotocinclus maculicauda
CTGCATTATGGCTGTTTGCTTCCTGGTGCTACCTAGCCGGGATGTAGCTTCTCTTTCGGGGGAGCTACTCAGAGCTTATCAAGGTACTCGCAATTAGCCCTCTTGTGCGAGCTTCTCAAATGGACTTTGAGATTCGTGGGGTTTTTCCCCTTAAGAAGTATTCCACATATTTTATCACGTTTCCACTACAAGACACCTGCTTTTATCATTTTCGCAGTCATATTCAAATAAATCCCATATAGGACTCTGCCGCTTTCTCCCAACTTTTGCTGTCGTCATTTTTCAGGCTAGCACAGTGAGCATCAACATACTGTAAACAAACAGGGCCATCAGGCATTATGTGGTGCCGTAAAGTGCAGGTAATGAAAAACTGTTGAAAAAAAAAAATAGATTTCACATCAGTTCTTAAGGCTTATAAATAAATTGACAAACACGAAAACAAAGGGTATTCCACAACCCCGAATGACATAGATGGGTCATACAAGAAAATACAAAATAACAAACAACATATTTCATTTCAACTGATTGTTGGTATTTGAGTTGTATAAACTGATTATTTTAATCTGGCTAGCAATTCATGTGTCAATGTGTAAACAATGTTCTGTACTACAATTCTGTCAAGATCTAAACAATAAATGTTTGTTTACTCACTTAACATTGCTTTCATGGTTGCATCAATACACAAGGTGTAACTAAAACTCAGTTATCAGCATGGTTTATGTTCAAACCTTATAAAAAAAATAGCACAACCTAAAAATCAAAGCTATAAGGTGATCCAGAATCATGGTCATTGTGCACTTTATTGCCATATGTAGGAGTATGAGTCATCTTATACTGTATGATTTTTAGCACTGTATGTTTTTGTCCTGCACTGTTTAATTTTGTTTCACTGTTTGTACTGTCAATACTATACTAGTATTAGTATAGTGTTGCCCTGCATGGTTTTATGTCCCAGGAGCACCTGTAGGTCCTAGAGGAAGATTGTTTCGTTTCACAGTGTACTGTACATATGGTTGAAATAACAATAAAACCAGACTTTGACTTTTTTGTTTTACTTTGACAAGGTTACATATTATTGCATGTCTTTCGGGAGAAACTAGAGCAAACCCACACAGACACATGGAAGACATGCCGACTCCACACAGAAGGAACCCAGGCTGCTTCAACTGGGATCGAACTCTGGACCTTTTTTGCTTTGAGGCAACAGTTCTACCCACTGAGCCACTATGCCACTCCTACAACCAAGAACTAAGACCCATGAAACTCTACTAGAACATTCCTTAATTCAACCACTTTCCTATCCGCCTAATCCTGGACAGGATCACAAGCAAGCCGGTGACTAGCTGACGGCGTAGTGCACAAGGCAGAAACAACCCTGGGCAGGTCGTCAGTCCATCGTAGAGCACATACACTCACACAATCACACACTAGGGGTGCTTTTAAAGGCACCAATTAGCCTAACAAACATACCTCTGGAAGAAACTAGGGAGTAAACTCACTGAGAAATAGGGAGGACATGTAGACTCCACAAATAAAGTACCAAGGTTGCTGCCCCTGGGGATTGAACCCAGGACCATCTTGCTATGATGTGATGGTCACTGAACCACCGTGCAACCTGTCTAGAAGTACAGATTGGCTCGAAGCATTGTCAAACAAGACCAGTCACTGATAGACCACTCAGAGTGTTATCAGAAGTGAGACCACCCAATTGAAGAGCAGTTAGAGGAAACAGGAAACTCTGACCACGTCAAGGAAGAAAAGCATTGCATATTCAGGCCGTGTGTGTGTGTGTGTGTGTGTGTGTGTGTGTGCGCGCGTGCGCGTGACAGAGAGAGAATGTGTTGAACTTGCAAGGTCACGACAGCAAGGACATGTGTGGGATGATACTTTGTTTTGTGCGCATTTGGCAATATCATTTTTGTTAAATACCTCAGCACATTAAAAAAAATTTAAGCAGAACATTTTCTTGAGATTCACTGCCTAGAACCAAACAAATGTTGGCCTTAGGAAAGATTAAAGGTCTTTTCTCCCATACTTCTTGGCACCTACGAGGCTTCGGAAACATAGAAAAGACGTCCACCAAATTCTTACTTTGCACTCTCTTTGCCCTTCAGACCTCCCATGTTCATAAGGTAATCCCTAAATATAATCCCAAAAGCTCTGGTGTTGAAATTATGGACCTAGTACATGCTGTTTTCTGGTGTAATTGCATAATAAAGCAGCAATCCAGGCTTTAATGATTTTACAACCTGTGGCTACAATTAAATTGATATACACTCACGAGTCCCTTTATTTATTATATACACCTTCTTGTTTCTACACTTGTCCATATTATCAACACCACTTACCATATAGATATATACACGTAACACTAGTTCTACAATTACAGACTGCAGTCCATATGTTTATCTACATTCTTTGTTCATCCCTTTTATTCAGGTCTCTAATGGTAAGGAGCTCCACATAATGTGATGCTGAGTGAGCCAGACAGTGCTGTTGGGAGTTTTTAAACACCCCAGTGTCAATGCTAAACATTAAATAACCCATTAACCCAAATCCAAACAAAATGTCCAGCATCCTATAGACAGCATAATGTGAGTCTGGGGGATTTTAAAAGATGACTAACAAACTGCGCAACAACAAATCAGCTAATGTCTTTAATTTTACATCTTTAAGTTAAGTTTAGCATTTCCTTCACTGGCTTGTCTTCTTTCCACAGTGCATCTTGGTGGCAAGACTTTCTCTGGAAAATGGTGCAAACACACCTGAAATTGCAGCACAATATTAAATGCAAATATAAATATAATATAAAAAGCGAAGCTGAAAATAAGGTAGTTAATTACTGTAAACTATTAATATACAAAAATATCTACATATTTATCAATGATTAAAAAATGTCAAAGGTCAGACACCAAAACACATTGTGAAAACAATATCAATGAATGCCAGAAATAAATATACTAACAAGCTCTAACACGAGCTTTTAGGTACAAAGCCGGTACAGTTAAAACCAAGAATAAGAGTAAGACATTACTGCGCAAGGTGCAAAGACTTAAGGAAAAACAGAAGCTACCGAGATGTCAGTAACCAGAGGAAAGAAGGGATGCAAATGCAGTAGGTTTATTAACCAAGCTCATGTACTGTACAAACATTCCAAGGTATTATCAGGAGCAAACAAAGCAACACAGACAAAACCAAAGGCAAAGTAGGCAAACTGTTTCATTAGACAAAAAGCAGCAATTATGAAAATGCAGGGAATTAAAGCCATACAAATAAACAATACGTCCAAAAACAAACATATCACAGACAATCCAAATGCATAAACTCTAGATCGCAACGCAAGAGACCCAGCAATCGGAGTCCAGAAGAATGTGCTGGTAGCAAGCAGGTAATGGGCAGGGTAAGGACAATTATTAGCTAGAAGTCCAGTGAACACAGAAAGAGACCGGAGGCAGGGACTCGAGTCTAACACTAGCTAACCCCAGCCTTGTTGGTAGGAGAAAGCTTTTTTGATATGCAGAGTACTTATTTATTTACGTAAATCAAAAAACTCATTGCATTTACTGTACTGTAATATAAAACCACTGAATGAGAAGTGTATACATATATATTCAGGATCACATATTTTAGCTCTGCCACTAGTAGTAGTACAATAAGCTAAACCAAATTGCACATTACCCAACCTTGCCAGATGAGTTTTCAGTTTCTCTGATGTTCACCACCCAGACAATTGCATATCTTATTCTTCATCTGTAACTTCAATATTAAGTAGTCCAATATCTACTCTGTGTTTAATAAAACACAAAGTAGTACCAGAGTTTGCATTGTTACCGGCGTTATTACAGGTGTATTTCATACTTTAATCAGCTGTGTCAGTGCCCTTGGTAAAAGTACTAATGCAGAAATGTACACTGAGATTTTTGAGCAACATGCTGCATTCAACACACTACACCAGGAACACTCATGCTTTATTCATTAAGACAATATAAAACCACATGCTGCTCAAATTAAAAAGGGATGGCCTGTCTACAGTCCTGACCTGTGCTTAATAGAGAAAGTGGAGAATTGTGTAAAGGAAAAACGGCACACTTCTACACACCTTAAGAGGTTGATTATAAAGTAAAAAGGCAAAATAACACCCAGAACCCCAGCATCATTGTCGTTACCTAGCAGTAAATTGTTTAACATTACAACATTGTTGGGATATGTTGCAGGTCTAAACTACACTAGCCTTAGCTTAAGTACAGACCACTAATATTACATGAAGTAAATAGTATAATTAAGTATGCCAACCCTAGTTAAAAAGCAATGCCACACACATTACTACACATGTCTTCTCTAAAAGGTTATACCTTATATTGGTTTAATTAGATGGTCCTAAAAAGAGTAATACATGTAGGGGTTGGAATAGGAAGGACTTTATGATACAATATGATTCACGATACATGGGTCATTATGCGATTATATCATGAAACATAGTGAAACAGTAAATAATGCAATATGTCGTAATATTACACACACACACACAGACATATATGCATGCAACCAGGTGATGAGTACATGGACAAGTCTGTCTTGTCTACAGTTAAGCATGGTGGTGGGAATGTCATGGTTTGGGCTGCATGAGTGCTGTCGGCTGAGCTACAGTTCATTGAGAGAATACCAACATGCACTGTGATATACTGAAGCAGATCATTATCCCCTCCATTCGGAAACTAAGCCACAGGGCCGCATTTCAACATGATAACAACAAACACACCTCGAAGGCGACCACTGCCTTGCTAAAGATACTGAGGGTATGGGTGCTGGACTAGCCAAGCATTCCTCCAGACCTAAACCCTATTGAGCAAGGTCTCAAACATCCACCATCTCCGTGATGTCATCATGGAGGAGTGGAAGAGGCTTCCAGTGGCAACATGTGAAGCTTCAGTGAACTCCATACCCAACAGAGTTTGCAGTGCTGGAAAATTATGGTGGCCACACTAAATATTGACACTTTTGGCACAATTTGGCCGTTTTCACTTAGGGGTGTACTCACGTTTGTTGCCAGTGGTTTAGACATTAATGGCTGAGTATTTTTAGGGCACAGTAAATTTATACTGTTATACAAGCTGTAGACTGACTACTTTACATTGTATCAAAGTCTCATATCTTTAGTGTTGTCCCATGAAAAGATGAGTCAAAAGCCACAGGACACTTTTATTTCAGAAACAAAAAGGAAAATAACAGTTCTGAATACCCCAGCAAGTAATGGGTGAGGGGCCAGTCCAGAATCAGGAATGTCTGGAACATGTCCATCAATCAACACAGACAACAGGAGCAACATCTTGAAAGACATCATATTGGATCAAGGGCAAGTTTTTCCCAATGGGAAGGTAGTCATGTAGCATATCCAAGAAGACCAGAATTCAAAAGTTCAAAACTATTTCTGTTTGACACAGGTAACTTTAAAATGGAATGGATGATTCTGTATGCGGGGAAACGCAGCTGCTGTATGATAGCCGCAGACTTCAACAACCGACAACCAGAAAGGCCATGAATTTCACACAGCACTGTTGCATCCCTTATAACCAAATTCCGAGAAACCGGGACTGTGGACGACAAGCCACATAGTGGTCATCTGAAGACCGCTTCTGATGAAGAAATGTCAACACTGGTTTTGGCAGCCTTTGTGAAAAGTCCACGTCTCAGCATGTGACATTTCCTGTAACTTTTGACTCACCCTGTATACTCACTGAAAATGTAAAACAGCTGAAATACAATATACATTGTGAGTTGTCTTAATTAATCACATATTTAGTTTCATTTAGCGTTGCATCAGCATCAATGGCTATATTCATGAAAGACACAGTTATATAATCACACAAGTCAGGGGTCAATTTAGAGTTACCAATTTAGAGTTAAAATTAACTTATTCATTCTTAAAAATGGGAGTGAGCACACAATTCAAGTAAAACAAAAAGGGGCAATAATTGTGGAAGGTACTGTATTAGAGGTTTTATACAAATTAGTCAACACATTCTGACCACTCAGATTTGAGAATTCAACCGTGCTGTTGTATAATGACACATAAGGAGCATGGTTCACACATTTAGTCACCCTCAAACTGATCCCATCAATCAAGACAGGCAGAAGGAGACAATGAGTGAGTTAGACCAACCATTCACAACAAACTAGGGGCACACAGCTGAGGATGATAATAAAGAAGATATCGTTAGAGTGAGTCAGAAAGTGAAATGTATGAATATTTCAGAATAAATTGTCAAAAGCAATGATATGAGGATATCCCCAAAGATAAGAAAATCAGACTGTATGTATGCATGCATTCAGATGACAAAGTATAATACGTTCAGCATGTCACTGTAATTAACTTTCAGTCCATTTGTTAAATTAAATATTGTAAGGATTTAAACTTGCAGGGAGATAAGAGCTAAACATGTTGTGTCTTGTACATTGGTGTAACTCACAAACCTGACAGTTGCGCAGTATTGCTATTTTATATTTATGTTAAGCGTCATTTTACACACACACACACACACGCACACGCACGCACACGCACGCACTTTCATACAACATTTTGATGTTTACCAGCTAGTTTCTGACAACACATAAACAATAACCTATAGCTGCTCGTCTTCAATTAACATTTCAAAGAAATTGCAGTCCAGTCATTAACTTTATTTGGTTTCAAATGTAACTGCCACTTAGTGAATCCAAACTCAAGTCACATCAATATGTAGACACAGCTTTGTCTAACGACTTTGACTGATTACCAGTCACTACTGGCATTTAGACAGAGGCTCTGTAACCAGCTCACCTGATCATTTGGCCTTTTAATGTCAACTGAGATATCAAAACAATAGCGCCAAAACAAATGGTGTGGAATTACTATGCCACAGCTTGCATCTGTGAGCATAATAAACATGGTTTAGGGCTGGAGCTTTTCATTGTGTGGTCAAATAGAAGGTTGTTCATATGTTTGCATGCGAGCCTGTAATGCTTGCCTGTGTTTACAGTCTTTAATGTTAGCCTCTCTATGCTAAAGCCAGTGCTTAGCTGACATAATGGATGTTCTTGAATACACATGTAGAGATGAAATGAAGTGATTGCAGTTTTAAAACAAGTCCTATGCTCTTGAGTGTCTGTGGAGTGCAACTTATTTATCACAAACATTGTGACAAAGTTTCAAGGACAGTTGAAGTAGATGTTTTTCAACAACATGGACAACAGACTTTTTATTAGAACACCCATGTAAGCATCTGAATAAGCTTAAAGCCTCAATTCAAATAAACACATTATGACTTTAGTTCATACAGTCCTTCCAGACTCTTGCATTTGAGTTGAGGGGGTTGTGTTTTGCATATAGAAAAGCAAAGATTGAAGTTCAAATTTTAGCCGGTGTGTACACAAACCTACGCAATGTAGAAAAACTGATGATTTACTTAGAGAGGCTAATGGTGCTAAAATTCAGATTTGAATCATTTTTCACTATAATTAACATTACTGATGATTGGATGAGAAATCATCAGACAGCTGTACACATTACACAGCTGAGACATTGCTTTCTATTCTAACTCCTTGTAGGATGGACTGATTTAAAATATTTGGTATGACGATATACAATGTGATACTCTCTTACACTATCCCATGCTGAATACTATACTCAGCAGTGAATGACATTGGGGGTCACATGGTGAGAAGCATAAGCACTGAGAAATGTAGTGAGGAAAAGCCACAGACAAATTAATGTACAGTATTAAGCATGTGGTAATGTTTCTTACCAATAATTACTTTTAACATATTCAATTCATTTCAATTCATTTGTGGGGAAATCTCTGTAAGTAAGCAGCAAGGTCGAAAACCAATAGTGTATGCCCATGACCTTCGATCCCTCAGGCAGCACTGCATTGAAAACAGGCATAATTTCATAACAGATATTACCAAAAAGGCTCAGGAACATTTCAGAAAACCATTATCAATTAACACAGTTTATCTCCATCTACAAGTGCGAGTTTAAATTGTACCATGCAAAGTGACCGCCATATATCAACCATTTTTGGAAATCATGGACTTGAGTTCTCCGGGTCAAAGAGGAAAAGGACTGTCTGGATTGTTATCAGCGCAAAGTTCATAAGCCAGCTTCTCTGGTGGTATAAGTGTTAGTGGTAGTAGTGTTTTTCTGGGACGTCCCTACTTATTTCAGCAAGGCAGTGCAAAGTCACATTTTGCATGTGTTACAACAGGGTGGCTTCGTAGTAAAGTACTAGGCTAGCCTGTCCGCAGTCCAGACCTATCTCCCATTGAAAATGAGACCCCAGCAATTGAAGTTACTCAAGAATGGGAAAATTCCACCTACAAAGCTTAAACAATTAGTGTCCTCCGTTCTCAAATGCTTATTGAGTGTTATTAAAATTAAAGCTGATGTAACACAGTGGTAAACCTAGCCCTGTCCCAACTTTTATGGAACGTGTAGCAGGCATCAATTTCAAAATAAGTGAATATTTTTTTAAAAAACAATAAAAAAAAGTTTATTTGTCTGAACATTAAATATCTTATTTTTGTAGTGTATTCAATTGAATATAGGTTGAAATGGATTTGCAAATCACTGTATTCTTTTTTCTTTACGTTTTATTAATGAATGTCCCAACTTTATTGGAATTGGGGTTGTACATGTTGAATAAAATCTTTACATTTAGATAAAGCTTTTATATTTGTATAGTGGTTCTATTGTTTTCTTGGCAACCCCGCATTCATGTTGCCTTATATTTGCTTAACCTGGACACACTGGGTGCAATAAACTGCTGATGTTCAACGATCTCTAAGGTTTACAGAGAATGGTACAATAATTTGGTGTAAACAACAAAACAGCATGGGTCCATCCTGGCTTGTTTTAAAGGCTAAGGCTGCTGATGGTGGTATTATGGTGTGGGGATGTTTTCTTTGAACACTCTGCACCCCTTGACCATCATATGCACCAATTGGGCATTACACAGACTACCTAGGTATTGGTACTGACAATGTCCATCCCGTGACCATCTTGAGGTGGCTTTTGTCAGCAGAAAAACACACCTTGTCAGAAAGCATAATTGACCTTAAACTGGTTTCTTGAACATGACAATGTGTTCCCTGTACTAAAATGACCTTCACTAACACCAGACCTGAATCCAGTTAGTGCACCTTTGGGATGTGGTGGAATGGGGGATTTGGATGTGCAGTGGACAAATCTGCAGACTGCCTGTCAATATGGACCACAATCTCTCAGAAATGTTTGCAGCATAATGTTAAATTTATGCCATAAAGAATGAAGGCAATTCTTAAGCAAAATCCCTCGACTATAAAGATATTCCAAAAGTGGCCGTAAGTGTATAATAACAAATACTGAGAGATACAGATAAATGAGGTACAACAAATGTGCAGAGAACAGATGATCCATTACCCTTTACACTGTTTGAAGGCATCAGTTTTCAGACTGAGGCAGAATGAAGTGTGCCATTCTGACTGTTGTGGGATAGCTCATTCCTCCTTTGAGGAACCAGAACATCAAGAGCTAGCCTTGCAGACATATTTCGATCTCAGGGAAGGATCTACCAGATGCTCTGAAGCTGAAGCCCTGAGTTGACATGAAGGTTTTGAGCTCTAAATCAAATAATAGAGAAAATCTGGAGCAGAACCTTTTGAGACCTTGAGTTGTAAATTTGATCCCAGCTGCAACAAGTCAATGGAGTGATCTCAGTATCAGAGTTACATGAGAATATTGGTAGGTTGTGAACCAGATGGGCTGCAGCATCAGACCAGCAAGCACTTTCAGTGCAGTTTCTGGGGTAAGAATAGGACGGTTTCTTCTGATGTGACTAAAGAAATCTGCCAGATCTGGTGAAGCATAACATGTTCAGAAAATGTACGGTTGTCCAAAATTCACTCAGTGATGACTGTCACATCAGGACCCATCTGCACCCTTCTGTACAACAGGTTTTCTGGTCAATGAATAGAAACAGGGGTTCGAATCATAGGCCTAACAAATACAGGCATAGCAGTTAAGATGCTGAACTATGAAAATGTTAAACCTTAAAAGGTCTAGCTGTTATCCTGGTAAATACGGGTCACAGCAAGGTCTAAAATCTGATTTACTGTACACTAGTTTATTGTATATGCATATGAATCTTTATTTCTATAGACTAAATCTGTGTATATACAGATGCTGGATATACGACTTAGTAATATCGTTATAACTCACACTTTTATGTATAATATTGTTGACAGGTGATTATGTGGATATGTTAATTATCTATTTGCCACACTGACCAGCGCCTGTTAATTTCTAACCTAACAAGTGATTATAATATATGCAATAAAACAGAAATTGCATGTTTGCCAAGTACACACCCAGACATGCCTTAGTAGGTTGTGATGGTATGATATAAGGGGAAAATAATTATTTTCTGAACATGCATTCTCCAAATAAACATCCTGCCTGTTTTTACACTAGCCCGGTTTGTAAACAAAATCATAACTTACTTTTCAGAGCCTGGATGAGTGCTTTCCCGTCCTTGATGAGCTCCTTGATGAACTTATTGGTCTTGTCCAGCTCGAGCTCGTGCGACTTTAATCGCTCTCGAAATTGCGGGCTGTCCAAGTAGCAGTCGCTGAACTCCAAAGCGGGCAATCCCATTATTTCTTCCTCCGCTTCCTAAGTGCACAGCAACCCTGAGCTAACTTGCAATATACAATATTTAATACAAATCAGTAGTAAATAGCTCAGCTTGTAGGCGTTTAAACTTATTCAGTTACGTTCATTAACGTTACATATCGACAGCAGCGCGTAGCTGTCTAATACATGCTGCTTTTAGCTAACAAAACACCAAGCTGCATACCCAAATAATTCACTCCGGTTCAATAACTGTTTTCCACTGGGCCGCAAATGTGTCCTGAAATGAGGAGAAGCGGTCAGGAGCGTAGAAGATAAACCTGCGCGTCTCTCATGACACCAAAGCGGAGGAGGACGTAGCCAAACCGCGCTAACGTCCGGAATCCTCACTGAGCCTTTTAAAGCGGAGGACGCTCCCGTTTTAAGTCGCCTACACTCCCCTAACGGCCGTTCCAACCTACTACTGTGGGGAGCAGGATAAGCTCGTGATTGACGTATATGTGGACCAATGGTATTGCAGAATTTGAACAGGAGCTCGAACAGGATTGGGTGTGTTGTGCTGTCAAAACAGAAAGCGGTTGTAGTTGTTTGGCAGGTCGAGGGAGATTATGAAATAGTGAAGCGGGAAATTTACCCGTTACTGACAACGAATCTTTGTATCATGCTTTGTATTATGCTTTTAAATTTATGTCATAGTTATGCCTGTAATTATAAATGTTTTAAGACCAACCTGAAACTCTGTACCACCAATAACTGTATGAAATAATGAATACAGCCGTCCGATCTCCAAGACTAA
>JAUZSU010004205.1:0-11441 GCA_034780255.1 Parotocinclus maculicauda
CAGTATGTCTATGTCAAGTTTGTGCAGGGATAGTGAGACAACTGTGTGTGTGTGTGTGTGTGTGTGTGTGTGTGTGTGTGTGTGTGTGTACTGTACTTACTGTGCATTCCTCCTATTGTTAAATGAATCCGTTTAGATTCTGACACTCACTCATATCTGTCAGCAGTGATCCAACACAGGCTGCTGACAGGACAGTTCAACATTTGTCTCCTAAACAAATTTACTACAATCACGCACACACACAGACGTGATACTCTGAGACCTTCCAGTCCGATCCAAAAATACGAGTTCAGTAAACAGAGCTTGCGTGTGTTTCCACGAGATAACTAACAACACCATTAGTCCTGAAACCTGAACCTTTTCTAACACTGCGAGCAATAAAGAATGGAGCCACGTTAACGCTCTGAACTCTCCTTTTACACTGTAACATGTAATCCATAATCCTGCTCCAGTAAACGCACTGCTGTCATGAGCACATTGCAAAAATCACTGGTACGAATAAACTTTAATCTTCATACGTAACGAGACAAGTATGAAACAATCAGAAACACCACTATTCAGAATTACATGGTTTAAAATGTGATCATTTTACGAGTCTATTTCGGGACTGTGGTATCCTAGTGGTTAAGGTACCGGACCATGGACCAGAAGGTCCACCTCTGCCAAGCTATCACAGTTGGGTCCCTGAGCAAGACCCTTAACCCAAAATTGCTTGGATTGTAAAACTGTATGAGTTGTAAGTTGCTCTGGATAAGGGCGCCTGTTAAATAACATAAATGTAAATATAAATGTAAATGTATTTCAACATTTAAAGTCATACTTTAAATCACACAACCTGTTCTTAGCAGACAGTAGCACCCGGTGTGGTCTGTCTCCAGCTTTCTGAAATACTCAGACTAGCCCATCTGGCACTAACAACCATGCCACGTTCAAAGTCACATAAATAACCTTTCTTTCCCATTCTGATGCTCGTTTGAACCTTAGCAGGTGGTCCTGACCATGCCTAAATTCCATGTGATTGGCTATTAGATATTTAATGAACATGGTCCATGAGTGTAAGTGATATGCAGGATTTTAAGCTGGTCTCTGAGTTTGAAACCTAAAAAAACACATTCTGGCATTACGTTTTCCCATTAATCATTGCCACGACAACTAACAGTTCGTCTATTGTGAGTAAGGCAGTTAATGCTCATCAAGTGAAATCAGCTTGACCTGTGACATTAGCAGCAGTTTAAAAAGAGACTGGTAGCTGTCATGTGATAGCGAGGGAAACGCGGTAAGAGGCAGAGTACTGGACTCGTTTGGTAATAGCAAAGCCAGCAGACTACTTCTATCCCAAATTAGAAATGTCATATGGTCGGTCTATAGCCAAAAAAACCCTCTGAATACAATATAATAAAGAGATGATAATTAAAACTAGAAAATGCAGCTCCCGGAGGAAGTGCGAATGTGTGTTGCATCGGTGGGGTCGGTTCTGGCCTGGTGCAGGTCTGACACCCGGCCGGTTCCGGTCGGATGTGGGTCCGAGGCACGGTTGGATTTGGTCAGGTGCAGGTCTGAGCCCTGGTAGGTTCTTGCCACTAGAGTGGAGCCATTCACAATGAATGGGGTGATATCTTAAGAGTGATAAAAAGTGAAAGGAGTGTGCAATCACTTTGTAATTTAACATGACCGGTAACATTACACCTGGGTCTAACTCATGCGATTTGTATGTTTAGAGCTTAAAAATTGACCGATCTACAACTGGGCTAACTTTGCCATCATGTTAAGTCAATGGGAAAATTTTCGCAAAATAAAGATCGTAACCCGCAAACAAAACAATATTTTTCTTAGCTGTGAACAAGCACACTTCTCTCAAACATACTGGACGTTTCGGTGTTTGTCCCATAAAATCAGATAACAATATATGTGTTGTCCAGCAACACTCATAAATATGCTCTAATGCTTGCTGGTTTATAACTTCTCTTTGGGATACAAGCCCTTTACTCTATCACTACAGCCTTTATTATATTACAGCCTTTATTTTGAACCACGTTCTTTCATACCAGTTAGTGGACAGAAACAAGAGGGTGCAGTAACCAATAAGGCTGTGAAGTGCATTACATTTATATCCTATCGGTCTGAACTTCTGAACTGAAAACCTTAAATCAACGCACACTGTCATGAGGGGTAACAAGATCCCCTGGTAGGTTTTCCTCTTCTATGGAAGCATGCCAGTTAAAATAAAGAGGAAGCACACCTGTTGATCGCATTAGCCATGCATATGTGTGTACGGTTGGGAAGGGTACATCTGTTGCATCTTTTGACCTTCAAAAGAGAATCAATTTACCTAGAAAGAACACTGACTAAACAGAAGGAAAGGCTGTGTGAGAAACACAGAGAGATAGAGAGAGAGACTCTCTGTGTGTGTGTGTGTAAGCACTAATGCATCAGTTCTTTGTTTGTGTTTAAAAGGACTGGTTAAACTGTGACAAAATTTGGTGCACCAATATTTGTTCTTTTTCTCCACTGCAGGCGGCTGAATGGAGAGAAGATAAAGTGCAGGAGACCGAGGCATGCATTAAACTCAGGGTAGTGGGGGAGAAAATGTGCTTCTCTCCAAACAATGCCATCTGTCTTCATAATCATGATGGCATGGCCTTGTGCAGGGGTCAAATGTGAAACAATGTGAGAAACGTGCAAAGACAAAATGAAATGGAGGGGAAAAAAGACAGAAAGAGTTGGTTTAGGACCAGCTCAAAACCTGCTAAAGTGCTTAGTGACTTCAGGCTGCAGGATAATAGTGGTCTCGTGCCTTGCCCGGGTTATTTCCATAATTTAATCTCAGCTTCATCAGTCCCCAAACTAACCTTTGAAATAAACTTTGTGGGGAGAGAGCAGTCATAAAAATCAGCAACTGGCCAGCAGTTTAGTGTAAAACTACCGTGACATACTGTATGTAAAATAAAACAGAGAAATAAACTCTGGATTTCAACAGAAATCAGATACCATAACAGTCATCAATTTATTTGGTGTACTGCAAGGTAGAAATTGGGGATGAACCCGCAGCCTGAGAGCTGGTACGACTACAATGTGTACAAAAGTTAGGTTTTACAATCAATTGCAACACAGCGGGAATCGCACAGCATTGGAAAGTAGAGCGATTGAAAGATTTGCTCGTCATTCCAATGGGTTCTCCCAGTCATGAAACACTTCTCGGGATGCACTTGTTTATCTCCATAAACTCTGCCATGGTGCGTGTAAAGGTACCTTGAGTTATTCTCCTTAATTTGGTTGCTGCAGTGTTTTGTGCAACGGTTTAACAAACTTAAGGGCTTCCTTAAGGGAAAAGATCGACTTAAGTTTACATTTTAAGGAAACCAAAAGGACAAACTTAAGATGCTTTGTGCAACCGGGCCCTGGGTTTAAACTCAGGACTGGGCTTGCAACATGACCACACGACCATCATCCAAGGAGCATCTTCACCCGTGTCCACTGAAATCCCTATTAAGCTCCCGGGCCCCCCTGTGACCCAACCGAGGTAAGTAGGGTCAAATGAACAGAATTAATTCCATCTGTTGTATTATAAACTGGATTTTTCAGTTTTAGGTGACTGCTGTCTCTAGGCCAGTCGTTCCAGGTGTGGAAATGTGTTTGTAAGTTTGTGAGCCGCTGCTGACATCATGTTAAACTGCAGTGCTTGTGTTAAACCATGCAGATGTTCAACAGGCATTTTGTGTACACGTAGTTAACAGCAAGTTTTATAAGTGCTGCATTATTGTAAAATCCTGGCATGTTCTCTATAAATTGAAAAACTCTGAACTCTTGTACTAAACTATCCAGCAGACAACCTGTGGGAGCTCCACTCTGGATCATATGTGTGTTTCTGAGAACCATACACACACATGCAAAGACAAAAGTGATGGGATTTACATACAATGTAGGGAAAAACCCTGGCAAACCAAGAGGTACAACACGGGGAAAGACCAGACTAAAAAGAAATAATTTTCCACTTCTTTAACTACTTATTTCTTCCCTTTTCAAGTAGCTAAGCCGTCACTCACTTCTAACAGCGCTGAATAAAGACCGCCCACAATCAGCTGCTTCCAGAAGCATATTCTGTACTCCTTTACTCCATTGTCATATCAAAAGCTCCTTACATAAAGTGTATAAAACATCTGCCAACACAAACAGATGAATCACAGCCTCACAACCAGGTCGAAGCAAAAAATATGAAATGAATAAATCAGTATGAGTAACGGGTAAAAATACAAGACTGTGCTTATCTGAAGGAATTAGGTATCACATAATGGATTGTGAATGACGTCATTGAATCAACTGTACCATATAGAATCATTTACCAGCTATTCAAATGGGAGATACTTCTGGATCTGGGCCATAAGAAAGTGACTGCAATGCTGTCTGTAATCTATAATTTATGACATATAAAATGCACAGTGCAAACGCTCTGATGTTAACATTGTGTGTTTAGAGATGCTCTTTTGCAAACCTCGGTAGTAACAAGTCGTTATTTAAGTTACTGTTGCCTTTTTAAGAGATCAAAAAAGAGCTCCTCTGACATTTTAGCCCAGTAAACTACTGTTCATTGGATATTTTCTCTTTTTGGGCCATTCTCTGTAAACCATAGAGATGACTGTGCGTGAAAATCCCAGTAAACCATCCGGTATGGCACCAATAACCATGCAACGTTCAATGTCACTTTAAATCTCTGCGCCATTCTGAAGCTTGGGTTGAAGTAGGTCGTTTTGATCATGTCTACATACCTAAATGCGCCGAGTTACTGTCATGTGATAACATGCGTTAAGGAGTTGAACAGGTGTACCTAATGAAGTGTGAACACAGTATAACTAAAGCGAGAGCATCCATGTTCAATAGCATAAAATGTACGTAATAGCAGTTTTTCATTAAGTAAAGCAACACTTTAGAGTTCTTTCCACGGTCCATCTTCCACTAATTCTATAACAGACGTAATACTGCTCACAGGTACTGGAAGATAGCTGAGTCCTCACACACATATTTCTGCAGTAATCATGTTAACTGTAGTAACAGTGAACTCTGGAAAATTGCAGTAGTACTACATAATTACATTTTTCATTCATTCTTTCACTATCTTCCGCCTAATCTTTGGGCGCAAGGGCAGGAAAAACCCTAGACGGGGCGCCAATCCATCGTAGGGTACAAACACACCCATGCACACAGTCACACACTAAGGGCCACTTTAGAGACACCAAGTAACCTAGCACGCATGTCTTTGGACTGTGGGAGGAAACTAGAATACCCAGAGTAAACCCACGCAGACACAGGGAGGACATGCAGAATCCACACAGAAAGGACCCAGGCCGCTCCACCCTGGGATTGAACCCGGGACCTTCTTGCTGTGAGGCAGCGGTACCGCCCACCGAACCCCTGTGCTGCCCCTAGCTGAAGCCATGTCTGTACAAACCGCTAAAGACATTATAGTTGAAATAATAACAGCACTGTTGAGGCACTTGTTCACGCATTTAAAACTAAGCAGCACAAATCATTTACCTAAATCTGAAATTACTCTCCATTATTACAAGGTCTGCAGGGCTTATCTTCTTGAACTTTTTTAAGCTCCTGCTTGGAGCACAAAGTATAGCTTTGCCTGATAGTTCTTTGAATTCATTGTACAAACAGAACTGTAATGAGATGAAACCAGATGCAAAGATTTGGGCTTATCTTTCAGCTGCAGACTTATTTTATTATAAAGTACTTTCAGTAGTCCAGCCCTCCAAAATACACACAGAGCACATACACAGTAACTGACAGAGCTTACATTAAGAGCAGTCGTTGAGGCGGGGTTTCAGACGCAAATGTACTGCAGTAGAAAAAGCATGCGGTCGGTAACAAAAAGAACTCACCAACAACGAGTTGTTGAGATCGAATGAAAATGTATGCACATAATTATTTGTGGTACACTAGTGGTAGCTTAGTGGTTAAGGTTCTGGCATATGGACCAGAAGGTCCAGGGGTTCAAATCCCATCTCTGCCACAGTTGGGTCCCTGAGCAAGGCCCTTAAGCCACAATTTCTTGGATTGTAAAGTCTGATAAATGCTGTAAATGCAAATGTAATGATTAAAAGATTCGAGCGAAAGGATACATTTATAGAATTGAAAGGAGGCCCTAGTACTCTGTTGGACTGCATCTAGCCTGGATACGAGATTACACTTACATACACAGCATTTAGCAAACGCCCTTATCCAGAGCGACTTACAAGTCATACAGTCTTACAATTCAAGCAAGGCTAAGGGCCTTTCCTAAGGGCCCAACTATGGCAGATTGGCAGAATAGGATTTGAACCATCAGGTCCAGAGTCAAGTATCTTAACCACTGGCTACTGTAGTCCCCAGATATGGTTGGGAATAGAGCCATACAGGTTCCTTATGGTATTCTGAGACAAATTTACCCACAGATGTCGTCCCAGTTGGTTCGATAAACGCTGGATTGGCAAAATCTGGCCACGGAAGTGTTGCAGTCTGGTGGGGACATCCCTGGGAAACCTTTGCTGTGTGTGAGAGAGCTTCAAGAACTGGCACGAAAGGCAGAATGTTTCCGCATCATGTCCTGCACATATCGCTGAACTATTAGTGTCCCTTGTATCACTACTAGGATGTGACTGACTGCCGTTTGGGATGGACCTTATTGCTTATTGCTTTGCATGTCAACCATCTGATTGGTAAATCATGCCCTCAAAAAATATGACTTTTTTCATTCATTTTTCATTCACCTTCTTATTGGAAAAACGTGCCATTGATGGTCACCATGTTCCAGACAAAGCCTAAAAGATAACCCACCCCACCCCAACCCACCCATTATTTGCTAGGGTATTCAGATATGTCATTCTACTTCTTGTTTCTTGTTTGAATCACCCTGTAGATCTTCCTTAGCTCATCTTTAAGATGTCAGTAATATTACACATTGTACTGTCTTGTTTTTACTAAATCTCTTGCTATTTTAGTGAGCACGAAGCAGCCAGGGTGTTATTTGTAGCGAGGTGGTGCTTCTCACAACTCCAGTCATTAGCGATCGTTATGGTGCCTTTTTAAACACCACGTTTTTGTGCCAAATGTGTGCCTTTATTTTTGGAGGCAAGAAAAATTAGAAGAAGATATTACTCAGCGAGAGAGAAATAAATGGAGCAGGTAGCTTTAATGATCTACACTCACTGAGCACTTTACTAATACTATACTAAGACCTAAATCATCTGTTCCATGCATTCCATAAATGTTTAAAATACTCATTTGAGATGTTGCCATGCTACATATGACAACTCTTTTATCTTCTAGGACTTTTCTATCACATCTCAAAGATGCTCGACTGGATTCAGTAAACTCTGTCATGTTCAAGAAACCATCCATCAGGTCTTTCTACTGAATAGGAATTTTCCCAGTCTTCAAATGTCCAGTATTGGTGAAATTGTGACCTCAGATCTCCATTCCAGGCTAACAGAAGTTGAACCTGATCTCGTCTTTTACTGCTGTAACCTATCTGCTTCTACGTGTTGTGCTTTCAGAGGCTTTTCTTCTCGTCACAATTGTTCAGAAAGGTTGAGTTAGCAAAGCCTTTCTTTCCCAGTGTGAGATTAGAAGTTACAGAAATACTTAGACACCTGCAATCATGCTATGGTCAAACTGACTGAAATCATATTTTTTTCCATATCCTGATGCTTGATTACCCAAAGCTGCCGGCCCAGATCTGCTTGATTTTACGCACTGCAGCGCTGCCACACGATTGGCTGATTAGATGATTGCATGAATGTGTGGGTGTCCTAATAAAACGTCCAGCGAGTCTATTACTTAGTATTAGCCAAGCATGAAAGCATGGACCGAATTTTGTTTTTCTCAAAGTCTTTTATCCTTATCTTTGATGAAAAATAGCTCATAGTATCTGAGCTTCAATGACATCGGACCTATTATTTTCCATTTGTGGAACGGCTTGCTTTCAGTGCAATTTTGGATAATCAAATTTGATTTGATGCCATTTATGTTCCTTTCTGGTTTAAAGTGGGTACTTCATACAACTGTTCTAGCCTTGTGGTGCAACGCTGGATTGCCTTCAAGCATTCAGTCATGCCAAGCCCTGTTAGAATGCAAGGATAACTGCAACATTTTCAATAAAGCAACCATCCTGTTGGTGTCCATCTGATTGTGGTATTGATCCTTAACAGGTTTATCTTTCAGGATATTTTCTATACTGAATTCAAAAGGTAATTTTAAATAAAAGGCTTATTAAAGATAATAAGTGAGTACAATGTTGGTTTTGACTGAAGCCCATAGAGTGTATTATAGACGGGTGCTTTTCACAAGTATGGTGTAACAATGTATCAATTGGAAGTCACTCTGGATAAGGGCATCTACTACGTGCTGTTAATTATGGTGGTTTGTATGTTGGATAACATTGTTGCTACAGTGGCAGGTATTTGATGTGACCTTTCCTTACACTTGAACAAGCTGGCAACTTCATCGGGATGCCAAGTTGAGCCTTCTACAGTCTGAAAGAGCTTGGTCAGAAATGCTTTTTGGAATGGTAGCAGCCAAGAAACCATTTTTTTGGAAGGAAACAGGTAGAAAAAAATGCTTACCCCACATAAAGTCGCGGGTCAGGCGGTGCCCACCTGGCAACACTGGGCACAAGGGCAGAAACAAACCTAGACGGGGTGCCAATCCATCATAGGGCAGACACACGGTCACATCTTAAGGGCCACTTTAAAGACACCAATGAACCTAACACGCATGTCTTTGGACTGTGGGAGGAAACTAAAGTACCTGGAGTAAACCCACACAGACACGGGGAGAACATGCAGACTCCACACATAAAGGATAAAGGCCGCTCCACCCTGGGATACCCACCGAGACATCGTGCCGCCCCATATAGGGCGTATCAGATAAGTACCTGCCCTTCAGTAAAACTAATTCATTCATTAGGTGTTTGATGGTACGTGTGAGAAACTACTCTAGTTTGGGACTGGTTATTATGGTATGTGTGAACAGTCTGTAACCAGCCTCTCTGACTCCACCCCCCTTTGTTGTCTGTCTGAGCTCATGTGTGCTGTTGAAGTTTACTGAGAGCTAATTAAAAGATTAGGTTAGATCATATTATACCTGATGACTAAAGCGAAATGGTCTAGAATTCAGCTTTACAGCTGCTCCCCGTCCAGCTCTGCGTGAGCGTACACCCACGCACCTCTAAAAACATACAGTAGAAACGACACGCACACACGCCCAACCACACACACACACACAACACACATATGTTTAAATTAGCCTACTCCTTTTTATCCTATCGCATAAGATTGCTCAAGTCGGCTGCATAAAGACGAACGACAGCGTACTCTCATTAATTTAACCAAATCATGCATCTCACAAATGGCAATTAGGAGATACCCGGCTTTGGCGCGCTAGCCTGCATGGGGTATGATCACATTCCATGCTCTCTCTCATTTCACTTCAGTAACAAGGACAGTTTGTTTACAACACATTTTCTCAGGATGGACATGAGGGATCATCCAGTAATGTCAACTGAATTCCAGACCCCCGGATCCCAAATCCACACTGTATAAGGAATTATATGTATAATATATATATCAATGGGGCAGCACGGTGGTTTGATGAGTAGCACCCCTGCCTTACAGAAAGAAGGTCTCGGATTCAATCCCAGGGTGGAGTCTGCATGTCCTCCCCGTGTCTGCGTGGGTTTACTCCGGGTACTCCGGTTTAATCCCACAGTCCAAGGACATGCATGTTAGGTTAAGGTTGGTGTCTCTATAGTGGCCCTTAGTGTGTGACTGTGCATGCGTGTGCCCTACGATGGATTGGCGTCCCATCTAGGGTTGTTCCCGCCCTTGCGACCAGAGTTGCCGGGTGGGCAGCAGCTGGCCCACGACCCCGTGTGGATTACGCAGAAGATATTGAATGAATGAATGAATGAATTTATTAATAGAGTTGTATTGTACAAAGCAATCCAACAAACCCATTTATTTTGAACTGAAGAGTTTAACAATCTAGCTGTACTCTAGATAACGCAAAACTTATTTTATACTAAAGTGTTAAACATCTCCTGGAATTGACTAAACAGGCCTAAAGAATTGAATCGGAAAAATAAAAACAAAATGCCTAGTCAACAAACGAAAAGTCTGACCCCCTTGAGGGGTGTAGTCTAGAGGTTAAGGTACTGGACCAGAAGGTCTGGGGTTCAAATCCCACCTCTGCCAAGCTGCCACACTAGGGGTCCCTTAAACCACAACTGCTTGGATTGTAAGATTGTGTTAGTTGTATAAGGACGTCTGCTAAATGGCGTTAATGTAAACGAATTTTCTGACGTAAAAGTTCCCCATATTAAATAATGACAATTTAATAGCATTGGCTTGTGCTGTATGACTTCCTGTTTACAATTTGTTCTTTTAGGATTCCATTTTTAACACCTATATCAATTCTGTATTGTGTAAACTGGACGTATATTGCTGTGCCCAGGAACCACTGTCAGGTAGGACCATTATCAGGATCTGGCTCTGCACTCCAGAACTTCAAGTTGGTGGATAATTGGCTGCCGTTTTGCTGGCTTGGTGTCATTCATTTCCAAACCGGATCGTCCCCAATTGTCTGGATATATCCAGACTCTCCTATCTAATTTTAGTTTGAAGTCTCTAGAGATATCTATGGTCCCATGTCTGGGTCTAATCAATGGGGAACTGTTGGCAGTCCCAAAATCTATGACACATTACAGGACACTGTGTAGACTAACTTCAGACAGCTGCATGCTACAAAATGACGGGATGTTTCATTTGGAGACTAATGAAATCTCCTCTTGTTTCTGTGAGCAGTGTAGCTGGTGGCAATATTCTCCAAAGGGAGTCGATGTTCACCGGTTGCCATGCCCACTCGCTCGCTCACTCACTCGCGCTCCACTAACAGCAAAGATAAATCAACTGAAAGCAAACCGAAAGGATTTGGCTCCAACACTCATAAATCAATGTCTTGTGGAAATCAGATGAGGTTTTAAGCCACTTCACCTTTTTAGGACTGTGTCGTTTCTCACCCTTTCTCATAAGGGTCTGTAGTCCAGACGTCATAGGTTTAAACCTTAAATATCTTATCTTGTTATCGTCTTGTTTGTTAAACTTTGGTCAAACTAAACTGACCTCCCCAAAACTTTCAATTCGGATTAAACCCGCAATATTAACTTTCCAAAGTACGTCTTTAAAACATTGTGAAATTCATTGCGATCAAATAAATCACAATTAAATGATCTTGTTTTTGGTTTTGATTCACAACAGCACAAACATTCACCCTATTGTGCACCAAGAACCCAAAGCAACCTGGGTAGCACCACTGCCTCACAGTAAGAAGGTCCCGGGTTTAATCCCAGGGTGGAGCGGCCTGGGTCCTTTCTGTGTGGAGTCTGCATGTCCTCCCCGTGTCTG
>JAUZSU010004216.1:0-11440 GCA_034780255.1 Parotocinclus maculicauda
AATGACGCTGAGCATGTGCACTCAACTTCTTTGGCCGACCACGGCGAGGCCTGTTCTGCGGAAAACCTGTTTTGTTAAATCTCTGTATGCTTTTGCCCGCTGTGCTAGAGCTCACTTTCAGGGTGTTGGCAATCTTCTTATAGCCTAGGCCATCTTTACGTAAAGCAACATGAGGCGCCATGTTAAACTTTGAGTGTGAGAGCGACAACACCAGCTTTAAGAAACCTGCTCCCCATTCACACCTGAGATCTTGTCATACTAATGTATCATACCGGAGACAGAAAATTGCTAATTGGGAACATTTTGGCCATTTGACTTAGGGGTGTACCCATTTTGTATTGCCAGCGGTTTAGACATTATTGACTGTGTTGAGTTATTCTGAGGGCACAGCAAATTTACTCTGTTATACAAGCTAGAGACTAATTACATTATATTCTATCAAAGTGATGTGTGTGTGTGTGTGTGTGTGTGTGTGTGTGTATATATATATATAATAAAATTGTTACAAAAATGAGGGGTGTACTCACTTTTGTAATGTAGTGTATAATTGTAATATGTGTAATTTGTGACCTTGACCTACATTTACAGAAAGTTCTCCTGTTACTGCTGGCATTATTTTCATTCAGAGTAATTACAGTGCAGACAATCTTGGGACTAAAGTGTCCATCAGACTTTCCCTTCATTAATGACCATTTAGAAGGACCCTCTGAAGTAATTGTTTTTCGACACTCTAGTTTTGAATGACCCTACAAATGGTTGCTGAGAGTGCTCCCCCATCCAAGTCCCCCGTGTAAGCTTCATCACTGTGTAGAAAGAATGAACTGCACCGTTAGTGAAAAGGGCAGAGTTTCATCACAGAGCCTCTGGCCTAGAATCTCAATCACACAGCTTGTGCTGCGGATAGATTAAGGGCTTTAAACTGAAAGGTCTTTTAATTAATGCATAATGATGCTGATAGAAACCAAGGTATCAGGATGGATTTTAATTCAATTTCTTAAAAGTAACATTCTATCAGAATTGAAAATTATTAGGTTAACCATAAGCTGTGGATACGTGAGTACATGTGCAGCTGTGTTACGTAAGGGAGTGTGGTGTTCAGTCGGATGAAAATGAAAACTGGATTATTTTTGCCTCAGTGCATTTCACGTTGACATTCACACAGAGTATGGCCGAGTTCTGGTGTAATCCTCTGAGAGCTGGGATGAAGGGCGTTATTTATTGGAATGTTTATCACTCAGCTGCACCGTATGACTATATGGATGTCTGAATGAATCACTGTCACTCTACAAAAGCAGAAAGAACAATAACAATCCACTTCTCCAATGTAAATGTCTTTAGCGGTGTTCCTTTCTGCACTCCCACCAGAAGGTAACACATCTGGGAGTGGCATAGATGTGACAGAGCTATAGATTGTTTTTTTTATGCAAGCACAACTGGGAATACACACTTGTTTTTATCTTCACATAAAAATGTATGTGATATCTTGTCTTTAAATCTTGACAGTTTCACATGGCAGGATGTATGTGTGGCTGAGGATGGCTGTGTCAGGATAAACATCCCAGAGATAAGAGCTGCTCAGTGTGCTGCTGAATTCTGAAGCCATAAATGTATGGAGGCTGCTAGTGTGAGATACTGGAGATCGTGTGTGTGTGTTATGGATGGCTAGTTGGATCTTTTTTGGCAGTCTGCAAAGAAAGGAGTTGGTTAGCCTAATGGGACAGCTGCCAGTGGCATTTACTCAGGACTCAACTTTTTTCGACACTGAAAAAAGGAGCACAATTTGATTTGACTGATAAAGTTCACTTTAGAATGATAGTCATGGTTTGACATTTTCCCAGTATGCTAACCTAGAGTAAAATGTTCTGTGATATTTGCGCTTACTATTTAAGCTCCAGCTTAAAGAATGGCAAAACAACTGGCATCACACAGATACAGCTTCAGATTGTGACTGTTTCTTTTTGTCTTCTTTTGGACATTTTGGACACTATAGACCATGATATTTTAATTGGCAGGTTGAAAGCCCAGTTGGTTTTGGGAGAGGTTTTTGCTCTGTTTTTATCTTGTCCTATCAGTTTGTTAGTGTCACTGGAGAATTTTTCCAGTTTTTAGAGTACAACTTAGTGTCCCTTAGATTTGTATTGTGTTCATGTCTCAAGGGCCCTTATCTTTCTCAATTTATATGGCCTAGAAGCTTTAATATGGGAATAAAAGGCAGTGTATGCAAATTGCACAGTTACGTTCAAACCTTGTTAATGGAAAATTCTTAATTTTAAAGTGAAAATAAAAATGTTCCATAATAAAACAATATTTAATTAGAATAATACATAGTTAAAAATATGACCTTAGATTAACCATTATAAACTTGCTCAGGTACACCCAGATTGCACATTTTTGTTTGCATATTGTACTAGTAGTTAAATAAGGGGCAGTTGGATTTATACTTCAGAATACAAACAGACCAATAATTCACCTTGGTTGGAAAGGTGCTTTCAGAAGGGCACCAGGATTAAATTGTGCAAAGGCACAAGTACAAAGTTTACAGAAAGATTTCACAGGCTTTGTGAAATGGTAACTACCCCTTGGAGTACCATTTAGAGCATTGAATTGAGGAAAGTGTTTATGGCACCAGGAACACCTTTGCTAAATTGGGCTATCCCTCCATGCTGGTTGACCAATATACTGAACATTGAGACTACCAAGAGGCCACTAAACTCTAACAATTCTGAGAGGAAGAATGAGCAAATACTCCCCTGACTAAGTGTACAAACCTGATGGATGCATATCCAAACAGGCTGATGACTGTAATTAAAACAAAATTTAAAAATGTATTCATTTCATAGCTGTTCCATAAAAAAATGTAAAGTAGTGTTACATTCTGTTAGGGGTGTTATTAATTATGGCTTGTGTTGTTTAATATTTTTCTGCTACTAGGTTTTTTTTTCAATTAATTGTTGGGTTTTCTCATATGTATTAGTGTGAGATGAAGCTAATTCACCAAAATTTCTTATAACCCCCATTTATTCTTTACTGGGGATTGAAATAACTGTAGAAATGGTAATGCTGTTCTGAAGTAATATTCAAGTCACACAATGATAGATAATGGTGCTGGCACTGTCTTTATAGCAAACTTTAAAATATTATGTCCGCTCTATTGGAACACTTCAGAAAATGGAACGAGAGCGTACCCTTTTATATCTAAAGTTTTTGGTGCATTTGCATGTATTCCAGCATTCCTTGCCAGACTGAAAATCTACAGTTGTGCTCGTAACTTGTAGAATGATTATAGAAAATGAAAACATACAGAACAACTATTTCTAACATAAATTTGCATCTACTATATTCAGAACTATTACAGAGCAGTGGTATTGCAATGTTTAAGGCACTATTGCCCAGATGGTTCAAGGTTCAAGCCCCAGCTCTGCCAAGCCACCATTATGTGGCCATTGAGCAAGGATAGTTGATTGAATGGTACCATTTAAGATTGTATCAGTTGGAATATGGGTTTCTGTTAAATGTTGTAAATGTAAGAATTATGTTACCATGATACTGAGATCACTGTGCATTAATTGATTGTAATTTAATTGTGACTGTATATTGTCAGTGAGGTTCTTAAGTTTTAACACAAACCTTGTTCATTTGGCTTCCATTGTCTTTCACTGATGGCTTTGACTATAGCCAACCAATAGTACACATAAATTCATTTTAACAGGAAACATTTTCTGAATTTTGACTTTCAGATTTTCCCGGGCATGTCCTGGGCAGTACCCACCCACACTCTGATGTGGATGTGTGCAGTGGCATAGTGGCAGTGATGGCGTTAGTGAGGAAAAGCCATTTTCACGCATTAGTTTTGTTTTTCACTTTATTCAATAAATTGTGAGATGTTCAATACTTCCAATAATTCTAAAATAGGACTTAGTATTTTAGTTTAGCTGTAGTTTAATATAAGTGTTTAAATGTTTAAGGTACGCTTGATATTCTGATACCTGATTTGGAACATGGGTGATGAGTGATGAGCACTGGGAAATATAGTGAGGAAATGTCATGGTAGGGTGCAGTGTTAAGCATTCATAATGAACGCTATGACATGAATAAACTCCTCAATTTACGATAAATTCACCTTACAGGGGATTTGTCCGCACGTATATACATTGTATCGGGAAGTACCTGTACAAAAATATAGGAAAAGCAAAAGAACAAAACATTTTACATGATAAATAAACAAAAAGTATAAAATGGTATCAAAAAGAGTTGAAGATCACAATCAGCACTACTCAAATTCTGATGAAGTGGAAAACCAGTGATTGTCTTAGCAAGTTAATTTTAGATGGGCCAAACAAGATATCTGAAATGTCTTGTGCGTAAATGCAGGTAGGAATTGATAACTAAATTAATGAAGAAGATTATCAGAAAATCCTGGAGAGAAAAGAAACTCATTACTCATCTTTAAAGTTAGTCTTTCCAACATGGCTATCTGAAACACAAGGACAATTTGACCATGCTGTGACTGCAGCGGAAGTAACTAAAGGTTTAAAAGTGACCCTTGCAGACTCTGGACCTTTACATCATTGATCCACTTTGAGGGGGGGGCAAATGTGCAGTCATGCAAGACAAGCAAATAATTTACAGGACCTGCAGGCTTTTTGCCAAGACGAATGGGTAGTTTTACTACCTGAGAAAATAACAGCACTTATTTAGAGCCATCGCAAAGAACTGCAAGCTGTCTTCACTGCTAAAGGGATCAACAACCTTTAAACGTTTGAATAGGGCCTTCTAAGCATTTACAGGTTCCGTTATTAAGATTTTTATAATAGCTGTATTATTAATACTAATCAGAGCACACTTACAACATTAAAAAACATGTTATATGGCTACTTATAAAACAGCGTTTTTAAAAACGTAATTGGAATTCAAATTCAACTAAGGAACTGAATCACGAGTTCAGAACTGTACATGTCTAATTTGTTAGGTTTCTTATTAGAAAATCAACAAACCTTTAAATATAATCAGGATTGTTTTTGTGAGTAAAGTTTGTATCTCAGTAACAAAAATAAAGTTGTCATTTATAGCAAACATTTCATTTAAAGTTGGCCTATTTAAAACCTCCAGGGCTATGCAAAGCAAATCATTTAAAATAAAGGGGTTCGACTGTCAAAAAGCCTGGGAACCCCTGCTGTATTGTAATGCTCAAATCGTCTCCTACCATATTTAAAATATGCTCAGGCAAAATAATTGTGAATTATTCAGCAATTGTAAATATTTGAGTATGATCTTATCCTATTGATACATGATTTCTACAAATGTTTGCGTTTAATTAAAATCTGTACTCAATAATCCGATAATTAAATATTTTTTTTCCTTTCCCCCTTTTTTATTAATTTAAATATTCCCAGTTACTCTTGTCGATATCCCCTGCCTTGTGCCAACCCCTCTGGCAGGAAGATGATCCCTATTTTACTCTCCGGGGGCATCCAGTGGTGTCTATACAGCACCTTATAAAGCTGAAGGTACCAATGAGACTAAAACTCTCTACAGCTATTCCGATTTTTTTTTTGCTGTAGTATTCTGAAGTGAGGTCGGGTGCATATTTTTTGTTCAGACTTTTCCCCCCGAAATGTCTATAGATTTGTTATGAGTTCACCTGTAGTTAAATTAATTCAATATAAATCAATTTAATTATGAATAAATAAATAAATATGCATAACAAGCCATAGTTGAACTACTAAATTTATTGTAATTATTATCTAGTATGTATTTATGGTAGAGTCACTAGATGGAACTACCACCAGCAGAGCAGACCAAACCATATGGACCAGGGTGCTATATTGGACACACAAGACTTACCCATCAACTCCTCCTAAAAGAGGAACCCCACAAATATGCAATTGCTGTCACACCATTATATCTGTCAAACACATACTCACTGAATGCCATCAATACAGAAGAACTAGAGACTGAGAGAGTTTCACAGAAACATCCTGGATGTACTTAAACAAGAAAACATAAGCAGAGTCTTAAAGTACCTTAGGAATAAAATAGGAATCATGGTCCAACTATGATATCCACTGATCAGCAGTAAATCAACCTATCCTAAGAAACTATCTGCCATAATAATTACAAAAAAGGCAGACATGGCTTGAAACCCCTACAAACAAACAGCTATATGAAAGGCACCTTAATGGACAGCATAATATTAAAGGCTGTATCCAAAATGCTTCATGACATGCATTCATATTTCCTACATTCTTCATATTGTATGTAGTTCAAACACACGAGTGTAGTTTGTGTTATTTGACAACATGCCTGGCACACAAAAGCACATTTTCATTTATGCAAGTACAACTATTAAATAGTTAAATTATTTGACAGCACTAAGTAATATTAAGGGTTTATGGTCTGAGTTAATAAATGCACTATCCTTAATCATTTTTTTCATTTTCAAGTCATTTCTGACTAGCGTTCGGAAAATTTACTGCTACATATTCACATTCTACATAAATTTAAATGTCCCCTAATTTTTCTGAGCAGTGTATTGAAGTAAAACATGAAAAGAAACATTTAAAAGGTGATAAATATACACTGTTTAACTCCCAAAAAAATTTAACACAAACTTTTTTCACCCAATTCAGCATTTATTTTAGTTAAGGGTGACACTGTAGTGTTTTACCATATAGATCATGGACCATAGGCTTCATTTTCACATCTAGGAAAAACCTTAAGAAAGTGTCTGTTTATTCCTGGATTTCTCATTTCATATACTGCATTTCTGTTGTCTGAGTCATAAGGAATTTTTCTTGAAGTACATTTCAGTTACTGTCCACCATCTGTTCAGCATGTATGCTAAGCTGTGCTTAGTGAATATTGTTTCAGAGCTCTTGCCAGGGAGCATATTTACTTATTAGCAAATCATTTAACTGTGAAAAAGAAACCATAGCTGGGTCAAACAAAAGCTTTTTCTCCTGCCATTAGATGTGGCTTTTCACCAAAAATGAGTTGACAAAAGAAATGCTATTTAGAGCTTTTAATACACTGCTCACAAAAATTAGGGGATATTTCTAAATGAATACGAGGCAAGAAAAAGTATTAGATCTTTTCTAAATTAAACGAGAACATCAAAAAAGGAAACGAAAATAAGTTTGTTCTATAATGCAAATGACAAACGACTTTAATTTAATTGGTAAAAATGTACTACATAAAAGGCTAAGTGCTGGTGCATCTGAATGTTCCCTGATCTTGAAAGTGCACATCCTGCAATTTCCCAGGCCTTGCTATGCCTCTGCAACATGTTTTGTCTGAATGTGAAGCTTAGAAAGCCATGAGACATTTCGAAACTAGTCAATCTCAAAGCGTGATTAGCAGATTGTGGAATTGCTTACAAGAGACTGGAACATTATGAAGAAGATTAGGGCAGGGCCATCTGCCACAACAGCAAGAGGTGACTACTTGACCTTATTGGCAAGAAAGATCAGGTGCAGCAATGCAACAGAGTTGCAGGGACAGTTTCTTGCTGCCACTGGACAACGGATATACACCCAGACCAAACGAAATTGACTCCATCTTGTTGGACTGCATGCTTGGTGAATAATGGTACGAACTCTGCTATCTGCTGAACACTGTAGAACTCGTAGAAGGTGGGCTGATGAGCATTATCATTGAACTGAAAAGGACAGCTGACCACTCATTACGGGTCCAGAGTCACAGTTCAGTTTGAAACCTGACAATCATTGTATGCTCAAGGAACACGGGAGAATCCACGTTTCATAAGAGAAAAGGATTCCTTTAGTTTTGGTGGTGAAATCCTGGTTTTGGCTGGCATGAGCATTGGCGGTCGTAACGAGCCCCACATCATCAGAAATGTATCAATAACCGCTGTCAGATATCGCAATGAGGTCCTGCACCCTATAGTGGCACTCTATAATGGAGAAGTTGGAAACAACTTTCTGTTTGAGGACAATAATACAACGCTCCACTGTGTGCATCTCATCAACAACATGCTTCAGGAGGCAGGAACTAAATCTAAGGGCTGGCCCTCATTCTACAGACCTGAATACCATTAAACATGCTTGGGATGTACTGGGAAGACGTCTGGCAAACCATCCAATGTCTCTCACAGCACTTCTTGAGTTGGAAGTTGCCCTGGAGCAAGAGTGGCAGAGGATCCCACAAGAACTGCTGGACCATCTGATCCTATCAATGCCCCATCACTGTTCTTGGTGTTTTGGCAGTCTACTGGACATGGACACCCTACTGAACAGTCAATGTGGGGCACTCTCATCCAGTTTAACATGCTTCTGTTCACCCCCATAAATATGTCACTTGCTTCTCAGTCATAATAACTGTAAGTTTGCATAATCAAACAACTTTCTTTGGCTTTTCTAATGATCTTGTTTAATGAAATAAAATAAAATGCTTTTTTAATGGCTTCATATTTATGTTAAAATATCCCCAAAATTTTTGAGCAGTGTAGCTGCTGCAGTATTGATTAGTGTTTTTATGCAGTACCTATATATTACATTATTTAATGTAATTTAATTGCAATAACATCAAATGTACAGATTGTACTGATTACTTTTCAGACTGTAAACATATCAGGCCTGACTCAATTTAAGTAGTTTGGTAAAGTCTTACTATCAGGTATTTTAGCATACTGTGCGGTCTGTGCACTTTTTGAAACAAGCTTTCTTAGTTATGCCAACTGTTGATATAATTATGTTGATCCAACACATTATGTATGGTTAATTTGATGTTCAGAATATAAAAAAATACAATGTTTGGCTGAATATAAAACAGATATTTGTTTAAATTATTTACATATATTTCAATATTTATATGCATTTTTGATACAGCTGTAGCCTAATGTCTCTCTCTAAATTATTTTAAATGATGATACAAGGTAGGATGGATGCATGCATTTGTTGTTCATGCCAAATTCTGACCCTACCATCCAAATGTCACAACTGAAATCGAGACTCAGACCAGGCAACATTTTGCCAATCCCTATTGTAAAATTTTTGGGTAGCCAGTGTGAATTGTAGCTTCAGTTGCCGGTTCTCGAATACATCATTAGCACACGTTGCGGTCTTCTGCTACTGAAGCCCATCTGCTTTAAGTGTCAACGTGTTGTGCATTCAGAGATGCTCTTTTGCATGCCTTGGTTATAATGAGTGGTTATTTTGGTTACTTTTTATGCCTTTTTCAGCTCAAATCCAGTTTGGTCATTTTTCTCTAAGAATGGCCTCAAAAAGGTATTATCACCCAGGGAACTGCTGCTCACTGTATTCATTTATTTTCTTTATTATCTCCGGGTAACACGGTGGGTAGCACTGCCACTTCACAGCACACTGGCTTCAATCCCAGAGTGGAATGTCCTGAGTCCTTTCTGTTTAGAGTCTGCAGGTCCTCTCTGTTTGTGTGGGTGTTCTCCAATTTCCTCCCACAGTCCAAAGACATGCATGTTAGGTTAACTGATTGCACTAAATTGCCATTGAGTTGAGGGTATATACTGCATTTGACTAGTCTTGAGATAACCTTTTGTGTCACTGGCCACTGATGCTGATAGTGACGGTAAATAATCCAAACAAACAAACTTTAAACATTCAGTGTAAACTTTAGAGATGGCTGTGTGTGAAAATCCCAGTAGATCAGCAGTTTCTGAAATACTCAGACCTGCTTATCTATCACCAACAACCATTCTGAGTTTTAAGTCCCTTAAATCGAATTTCTTCCCCATTCTGATGCTCAGTGAGAACTTTAGAATGCCATTGTGACCATGCCTTCATGCCTAAATGCACAACGTTTCTACCATGTAATGTTTTAATTAGATATTTGCATTAACAAGCATATAAACAAGTATACCTAAAAAGCATCTGAGTATATATTCCGTTACACTGCTGTTGAGTTCAGCCTGTGCCTGTATATAAATCTTCTCCTTCAGTGAGCTGTTAAAATGTGGCATTCAAATGTTACTTATGAATTGGAGCATTTCATATGGGAAGTTAAACACACTCGAAGCTTGCTCTTCAATTGATTAAAGTGGTGGGCAGTCTGTTGCCAGGCAACTGGGTAATACAGATTCCGAAAGACTCCTTGGTGTCTAGAAGTATAATTTATTGACTGAGGCTACAGTTTTTGATAGCTGGAAAGTGGCACTAATGCCATTATTGGTACGCCGAAAGTGTAAACCTGTATTAATGAACTTTCAGGATGTTAGTTTTTCTTTCTTAAATGTTATTTTCCAGCACATTTAAAGAAGATAAAGTAACTGTGTAATTATACCAAGCATTAATTACCAACTAAAAGTATCTTGTTCTTTCATATAAAAAACTTTGCTTTTTCCAGTCTTTTTTTAGCTTTCTTCTTCATTCTATTTTCTTCTGTTCCTTTACCGTTCCCTATCCGTACCTAATTTCATCTCTCTTCTTTGCTCTTCATTTGCTGTCATTGGATTTCTTCTCTGCATATATACACAATTTTTTTCCTTTTTTTCTACCTTCTCTCTATTTAATGTCTTTCTTTTCTTCTGTATGTCATCATTTCTATAATTGCCTCAACATTTTAATTTCTTTCAACATCTTTTAACATTTAATTTTTTCTTACTCTTTATTGCTTTTCAGCCCATTTTTCGTATATGTTCCACGCTTTCTCTGACAAAGTATTTGGAATCCAATTGGCATGCTGTGGATTTTAACTTTGAGCCCAATCAGATCTGCAGTTACTTTATTTTTTGAGCTGGCAGTCTTCAGCTGGCAGAATTAAACACTGATTTGTGTGCTTATCTGAGTAACAGATGAAAGCTTCATCAGTTTCAAGTTTTTATTTGCTTTATTTTGAAGTATAAAAATGTAACAAGACAGCTGTAACAGTAAAATTTGATGAAAGTTTATATTGAAACTACATAACTGTTTTTATGGAGAAATACAATTGTTGATAAATACAATAGTTGATTTTGATTCTTAAGTTGCTTCATTTGATTGAAACAGGCAACAAAATGCATTCAGTCAGTGCAGTTCCTTGCTCTGTTGTGCATATAAAACCTGGTAATTGACTAAATATTGGAATGCCTTAGCAAGGAAATCAACATCTGCTGGCCCACAGCCCTCCTGTGCATTGCCCATATACACTACTGTGCAGTACTGAGCCACCATTAGATTTCTTATTGGTATATGCAGATTGGTATGATGACGACAAATCTTATTTTCAATGATTGAACCCAAAAAGTTCTTGGATTTATTTATTTATTATTCTCATTTTAAAATGTATTTTTATTTGTTATGCAGTCATTTCTGGTTAATCGGACCACATTAGGACGCAATCGTTTTGGTCCGGCTGATCTAACGAATATGCCCTGTGTTACAAGACGGGACGGGCTATGTAACATATTAAATGTTTATTAAACCTTTATTGTGCGATTTACACGTATAGCAAATGTACAAACAAGAAC
>JAUZSU010004227.1:0-11440 GCA_034780255.1 Parotocinclus maculicauda
TACACGGCCGGGCTGCTATAGCCAAACCTTTGTCTAAAACCAGGTGTTTCAGTTTCATTGTCTAACCCCTGTATATAGACAGTGTCAAAAGCCAAATGCTAACTCACTCATGGGGACACCAATAAAGGGGTGGGCCATTTTACAACATGGGCATTATTGAGGTCTTAGTACATTGTGCCCATGTACATAAGAGACATAATCCTTGGTTTAGGTGGTATACAAACCAGAGTGACTCAGAGGTAGAGTACCTGTTCCCACTCTGGCTGGGTGAGATTTCAGAAGCTGGCATCATTGTTAGACCCAGATATACTGTACGCATATCCTGGGTCTGAGTGCTGCTCAGGGTGGGGGGTAATTCTGTGTCCTCCTTCAGTGGGGACACTCTTGGTATGTGCCACGCTGTGCTCAGCATAGATTCCAAAACACATAAAATAAACTATTGTATGTAATGTGGGGGCAGCTCTTTTTGCACCGTGAATCACACAGTCACAAGTCCTATCTTGTTGAGACCCAGACATACAGACGTATATTAAAAGAAGTTGCCTTCAGCTGACCCTGTACAGGACACCTAAATCCAAGCCTTGCCTTAAACATATACTGTATTTAAGGATTATGGATTTATTAACAAACCATAACAAACCTACCACAAAGCACATTTTTAAACAATTAAAATTAAAGTGGATATTGTATAATTCTATGACCATGCAATGGTTAAAAAAGAATTTAAGTATATTTTATGCACTTTCTTGTTTTATAGAGTGGTATTTAAAGATTTGTACATTACTAATTTCCTGTCTGAACTGTCTCTTAGCACACCAGCTAGTAAATTAAGCAATTGCAAACGGAACGAAAAAATAACAGTAAATTATATTTCCAGTGCATGACTGTCTGTAAAGCAAGGTACATCTCATGTGACAACCCTGAAAATTAACTCCACTTTGGAGCTACCATAGACCCCGTTCAAAAGATATTTTGGTGATAAAGCAAGAAAGTGTTGAAATTCATCACAAGCTAACAACTAGATATCTGAATTGGCATGCAAGTCTGAATAAGCCATAGACATTGCAAATGGTTTTATTATATACAGTATATGCCTTTCACTTTATTGAAAATGAGAACTGCAGACATAAACACTCTCAAACAAAGATTGTTTTTGGGCCATGCCAATGTCAAGCCAAAAACAGGCAAATATACTTGCATAAAAACAACAAAAAGGATAGTTGTGTGTCCCTTAAACATTGGTATGCATTCCTGCGTCTTAATGCGGCATCAATCTTTAGGTGACAAGAACATGATGTTGCCAAGAGTCAAAACAGATCAGTTCCAAACTGGAGGTTCTTACTGGAGAAAATTAGCCAAAGCGAGGCTGGAGATAATGGGCATTGCTTAAGTGATTAGATTGTTCCTGTATACACTGTGTTCATAGAAATAAAAGCTCTTTTAGACACAATGACAAATACTGCAGGTCATATGAAACTCAATCAGTTGCAGCGCAGAAAGACACATTGTGTAGACATTATTACGCTGCACATGACTTCCAAAAAGTGCAAGTATTCTGTATAGGATAATACAATTATTACAATGACTTTGCATTTTTTGGTTTCTTAATGAAGTCCATCATGATTTTACACATCATAATTACAAAGCAAAATACATTTGTTCTGATTTCATGTAATATGATGACACACAATAGTTCTGAAATTTTACTGACACACTGTAATGCTGGTTCAATTCAATTGCTAAATAATTATAATTCGGAATATATCAATATACTGAAGGTCCTTGTAAATATATACAATAGAAAGAATACAAACATTCGTATTAACATAGTCGTGTATACACAATGAGTATGCATTGGGATTCACAGCGTTATAAGTATGGAAGTATTTAGATCTCTTGGCTGCACAAAGTGAGGCCTCTCGATTCCCAAGCCCTTGCACTGAACTTAGAAGTGTTTTTCTTTCTTTAGCGTTATTACCAAGGGTTTGTTGAAGTTGGACGGCATCCGGGAGCAAACTCTTAAATTTGAACAAGGTCAGAAGTCACTGGACTCTGCATATCTAGCTGGAGCTGATGCTTTGCCAAGTCGAGTTAACCCCGCTGTGGGTCTTCAGAAAGAAATGAGTTGTGTTAATTGTTACTTACGTTTCAGGGCTCTTTTTTAATCGGATCTGTGTTTATATAAGATATGAACATGAACGTTGAACTCGATACTGGTCGTGGTTAAATGCCGTAACGAGTGTGCATTGCAAAAAAAACAAACAAATATGCACCCCAAGTGTGATTTTCTGCATTTTTCATTCCGTTGGCTACAGTGGTTTGTGGTACATTTGGCTGTATCACAGAAGTAAATAGCTGTAAAAGAAAAGTCGGGAGAACTTTCTTTTTATGCAATATCTGAGCTAAATAGATCTTTGTTTATGCTTTACATGTATGCCTTTTTTCTGTGTCTGATTTTTTAGTTTATGAACCAGCATAATCTGTAATAATTCAAGTTTTGAGGTTTGATGTATTCTATTATCCCATAATAACAACTGTAGGTAAATAGAAATATTTATATTAGGAATTATCGTGTTAGGACACAAAATACAATGTAGGTGTTTATGCCATCAACACGTCACTCTTATGATGCATGGTTGATGTAAAGTGTTACCAAATATATTATCAGGCTGTAGAAGTCAACATTTTGGAATATAAACAAATCTGAATTTAGCAAGCAACTGGGAAGTTCATTCAAAAGTCACAATGGGAAGTAGGAGAAGGAGGACACTGGGTTCTATGGCATAATGACACACACACACACACACACACACTCACACACTCACACACACACACACACACACACACACAAAGAGGATTTAACTCGCTACACAAGTATTCCTTCCTCCAGTTTCCTGTTTCTTGAGATATTGTATGTGTAGCTTACGTATTTACTCGTGTGTCCGCGGGCCCCTGACTGGAGTTCATATATAGTTGACGTTCAGCTGCATCCTGCTGACCCTCTCCACCCCTGGCCTCTCTCTCACGGCAAAACATCCCTTTAAACAGACATGGGAACATTTGCTCTGGGAGTGGGGCTTCAAATACATCACCCCATTGTGGTATATATATAGCTATATATTTATATAAAAGCAGCTTCTTTTCATACTGTGCCTGCACAGAATAGCATAGCACTAAACATCACCACGTTTTGAACCACATATTAACTGGTCCACCAGGCCACAAGTGGCGCTATGGGGTACAAATTGTCCATGGGTTCAGTCGCTGTCTTTCCGAAGGCTGCGATCGGTTGGTAGATTTAGAGCTTGCTCTTGGTTCTTTCCGTAGACACTTGTGCCATTCATTGGACCCGAACTGGATATTTGGTTTTTGGAGTAGCACCAGCAGCACAGGCAAGACTGAAAAAAGGATTTTAACAAAGAAGCGTTAGTGTTTGTAGAAAAAAAAATTGAAAACAAAGGAGTTTTGATAATGCGTCATATAAATGCAATTTTATCCTAACCCAAATATGTATAGATATATAACTGTATCTACAGATATGTGGCATTATCAACCACTTTTTGTTCCGTGTAATAGGGCATTGACCAAAATTTTACTTCTACTGGACCTAGTTCCATAGTCTTTTATGCTACTGTAATGTACATATGAATGGTATTTCCACAAGGAAATTGTGTGTAAATGATACAGAAATGCCTCAGAGATATCGCTAAAAGCTTGCCTGGAACGCTACCATCTACACAGCATCCCTAATGTCACTGCATTTTTCAATTTATGGAAGTATAAAAAATGCAGTAATGTACTGTTACACCCCTGTGTAGGGGATAACCGAAACGTTTAACAGGATGGTACGACGACCCTAATACTTCTGTTTGTCGAAACCCCAAAATGCACTGATAGGCAGCATTATGCACAAAACAGAAGATCAGCAAGATGAAACGGAGCCTCAACAAGTGAATGTGAACAAGTTTGAGTAGTTATAGGTGAGAGAAAATACGTTGTCTGGTCTGACGAGTCTTAATTTCTGCTGTGTCATTAAGATGGTAGGGTTAGAATTGGAGCAAGCATTATGAAAGCATGGATCCATACTGCCAATGGTCAATTCTGGTAGTGGGGAAAAGGTGTGGCTTTTTGGCCATATTTTGGGCCCCCCAATAGCTATCTGAGCATTGTTTAAAAGCTGTAGTCTGAGTATTGTTCGTGACCATGTCCATCCCCTCATGAGCACAGTGCATCTACTGATGCCTACTTCCAATAGGATAACACATCACATCACAAAGCTCAAATGATCTCAAATTGGTTTCTTGACCATGACAGTGATTTCACAATGGTCTCCACAGTCACCAGATCTCAGTCCAAAAGAGCACTTTTGGGACGTGCTGGGATAACAACATGGATGTGCAGCCGCCAAATGTGCAGCTGTGTGATGCTGTCATGTCAATATGGACCAAAGTCCCTGAGAAATGTTTGCAAGGTGTACCTAATAAAGAGACTGAATGTAGTGATGTTTACTTAATCTTAAATACATGTTAAGAGGTTTCACTCAAAACCTAAATCAGGACGTCTGTTAAATACTAACTGTGTAATGTATGTATTTAAAAAAATGTTTTTTTCATGGGGCTGATAAAATCACTCCACTTTCATCTTCTGAAATCTGATTGTTGAGCATTTATTCTGCATTTAGCAGACACCCTTATCCAGATCAACTTACAACTCATATATTCTTACATTTCAAGCAATCGTAAGTTAAGGGCCTTGCTTAAGGACCCAACTGTGGCAGCTTGGCAAAGGTGAGATTTGAACCCTGGACCATTGGGTCCAGAGTCCAGTACCTTAACCACTAGTACCTTAACCGCTAGGCTACCACAGTCCTCATTCTTACCCTTCTTAGTTACAACCACTTCTGCTTATCTGTATGGATGCCTCAGACTGATAAGTCAGTAACAATGTCAAATGGGCTAAACCGTTCTACAAATTAAAGCTGACTTATTTCCTGTCGGAATGTACCAAGGCAGCAAACTGGAGAGGCCCATCGAGAGGGACCAAGAATTAGCTTAAGCACGTGACCGGGCTTAGTGTTTGCGTACCGTGCAACACTTACCTTAAAACAATTCTTGAACTTTTTGCTAACAAAGTAGAGGATTATGGGGTTGATGCAGGAGTTGACAGTTGCCAGGTTTATGCCGAGATGATCCAGGATCAGCAGAAAGCTAAAAAGCACAGCACACATGTCAGTTGAATGGATAACAGAATGTCATTCTTAAGGTGCACAATCCTGATTGGTTTTCTTCTGATTTGAGCAGATAGATGTGTCATATTTTCATATCATTATCCATTCAATCATCTTTAGTATCCACTTCAGTGCAAGGGAAAATCTCTTATACCAAGGCAGTAAATATTTTTATCTTACAAGATAATGAAAGTGTGAGATTATTTTGCTTATTATTTTACGTTATTTTAAGCTATTTAGGGCTCAAATTAACCACATGAAGTCCCCAGTTATTCTGTGTATTTTGCCCGAATTTAAATCAGGGCTTTTTATTTGATTTAAGTATAAGGATTAACATTATTATTATTATTATTATTATTATTATTATTATTATCATTATTATTATTGATGATTATTTGAACAAATCTTACTAAGTAAAATGCTTAATGCTTAACACAGTGGTACCTCGGTTCTTAGGCACTCTAGAACTTTTCTAATTCGCTTCTCAACACATATTGACTGGAATATTTTGTCTCTGTACTGGTTGGCTCAGCAAACTTGCTTAAACTTGTATGGGTCAAGCGATGTGACTCGTTTCATCCTGAACTCGATTCACAATTCAGTACACAGTACTTCAGGTTAACAATAGCCCATACATTACCATATACAGTACTACTGTACATTCTTAGTGTAAACAAATCCCCATGTGTCCTAAGATGGTTATTATTGAACGGGATTTGAACTGAATTTGAACTGAATTGAACTGAGTGTTTTGCTTATAATTTTCATTTTCAATCAATTACTCACTAAATTACATGACATTTCCAACACTTCATTCGAAAATAAGCTTTATGTTAATGATTTTGGCAATTATAGGTTCATGTAAGTGTTTCAAACATTAAATTATTTATCAATACATATAATAGGTTCTGTTATAATACAGTATAGGCCACTCTCTGACTGTGGTAACTTAGTGGGTAAGGTACTGGACTATGGAGCAGAAAGTCAAATCCAACCTCTGCCACAGTTGGGTCTCTGAGCAAGGCCCTTAACCCAAAATTGCTTGGATTGTACGACTGTATTAATTGTAAGTCGCTCTGGATAAGGGCATCTGCTAAATGACATAAATGTAAATGTACCAAACACTCTAAGTTTAATGTATTGTTAATTTCTTGGTATGTATCCCCTTTGTGAATCAGGGAGCACCTGTACAATACAACTCCATTATTATAATTGTAAAACAATTATTATATTATATTGTATTACAATTATAATATTAATTATTATTTAATAAATAGTAAGAAGTGTACCTGTATTAAGTACCGCTATATAAGCATTATCATCTGGTTTTTTATCTGTTTTTTTTTAGTATTCTAGTGAATACAGTGTGAGAATAATGAAACTAATCTCTGCTCACTTAAACATTTCACAACGTCTTTCATCCAAAGGATTGTACACTATTTTCTTCAGGATTCGGCTGAGGTGTAGAGGGAACCAGCACAGTGCGAAGATCAGGACCAAAAAGAAGACGGCTTTGGCCACCTCACGCCTCTGTAGGACAGAAACAAGCATTAAAGTACATCATACAGCATATCAACAGTGACCTGAGAACTGAGCTGAGGTGAATTTCCTGTAAGCGTAGCAATGCTAAGAACATTGCAATCTCTACTATAAGACCATTTCTTTATTTATAAGCATTTCCAAAAAAATGCATTGGAATTTAACTAGCATGTTCACTTCATCATTAACAGTGTTTTAGGACTTTTAACATTTGTTAAATGACGTTTGTTATATACATTTGCATTGCATGTTTTGAGATAATTCTAATATCTTCTGTATGCCCTGTGGCAATTTCAAAGAATCATCAGCTCCAAATTGCCTGCAACTTTCTGTCAGGCATTTAAGGCCAGACAATGCCATTGTGCATTGCAGCGTCTTTGTAGAGGTTTGGCCAGTATGGTATGTTTACTTTTTTTGTTTCTGCTGAGTGTTGAGTGCAATGTTTATTTCCAGGCTGGTGTTTGGCTGGTGTCAGTAGCAATGTACTTACTCTAACTTATAAAATCAATAATAAAAGAACCTTTGGGACAACCTTGCAAAACTAGAACCATTGTTCCTCATAAAGCTATACAACTATATAGAGTTTCTTGTTAATGTCTCATATTCATTGTTATTGGGAGACCGGGCTTAAGGTCCCAGAACTGTTAAAATTAGTATTCTGGATCTTAACCACTTAAACTTCCTAAACCACCCTGTTACCTACATTTACATCACTTTAAATTATGATTAAATGCATAATATCAATGTAATTAATTACACTGAATGGAATTAGTACTTAAAAAGTGTGTTGTGCACCTGTTTGAGGTGGTCAGTTAGGGCAATCCGGAGACTTCCATTCCTGCGGTTGAGCATCTCGATGGTCATGAGGGTGTAAAAAATGGCTGTGCAGGCTAGAGGCATGCAGAAATAAAACCCAAGGAGCCACCAGTCCTTTACATTAACATACCACTGAAAACAGATATGACTGAGGTTAGTGCACAGTTCGAGTGAAAGTTTAAGGCTAGGCCAAGCAAAATACATATATACTGCTCAAAGATCAGACATCTAATAGAGTGGCAAAATAAGTGTGCAAAAGTATTAGGCCACCATTAGATTGGTTGTACCATTGTTTTGTGATTAACAAAATCTTCTTCTACCAGTAATTATTTTCCAATAATAATCAAGTATTATAAAAGATTTGACTTTTTTGGATTAAGCTTGCATTTTCACCGTAATAGAATCCACATGCACAGAAATGTCAGTACAAACAAGAACAGGCTGAATGTAATGAGCTTTATGGTTAACATTATTAAAGAAAGGTCACTGTGATTCTGTTCCACACATCAAACACGGCTCCTGCTTTTAATGTTTCACAAGCACTATTAACAATTAAGAAGCATGTTTTCCTGTGGATCATCATTATTTCTTCATTTTTTACTCCTAAACAAATACAGTCAAGGCCAAACGTTTTGAGAATGGCACAAATTTGGTTTTCACAAAGTTTGCTGCCACATTTTTTTCACAACTTTTTGTCATATGTTTATATGGTATAATGAAGTACAATTACAAACATTCCTCTCTTTGTTTAACTATTAATTGACAAAAACATCCAGTTTAAGCAATTGCTATATATTTAGTTTTGGATGTTGAAATCTTGAATGATGGCAACCCATTCTTGCTTGGTCAGTGCTTGGAGTTGATCGCAGTTTTGGGGTTTTTGTTGTTCCCTCTTTTTGAGGATTGACCACAGGTTATCAATGGAACTGAGATTTGAAAATGACCAGAAACAAGAATGTTTTGTTTACCAAGCCACTTGGTTATAACTTTTGCCTTGTGATATTGTGCGGCATCATGCTGGAAAAAAAACATTGTTAATCTCCAAATTGCTCCTGGAACGTTGGGAAAATTTGTTCTTGGAGAAAGTTTTAATTCCATTCCTTATTCATGGCAGTGTTCTTAGGCAAAAAAAATTCCCCTGGATGAGGTTCACACATAGTCTCAGGATGCTTCACGGTTGGCATGACACAGGACTCATGGTAGTGCTCACCTTTTCTTCTCCGGACAATATTTTTTCCAGATGTCCCAAAAACAGGGGGCTTCATCAGAAGTAACTTTATAACTTCCTCTACAGTCTAATCCCTATTAGCAGAATAGCAGAGTGTTAGTCTGTCCTTGATGTTTCTCTTGGAAAGAAGTAGTTTCTTTGCTGCCCTTCTTGATACCAATCCGTTCTCCAAAAGCCTTCGTCTCACTGTATGATTAGATGCTCTTACACCTGTCCTGGCCAATTTTAGGGCTGAAATACAATGGCTGGAATGCAGTAATTTTTGTGAGAAGGTCATTTTCATGGCAGGGAACTATTTTTCAATTCATTAATCGAATTACTCTTCACAATTTAGAGTTAATACAGATTGACACCGCAGTGTAAAAACAAAAATGTGTGCCTTTCTCAAAAATGTTCACTATGGCTGTACTAATCTTTTGGCTAGCTTTTGGGATTGGAGATCTGAAGATTCCTTTAAACCATGTATCATTTTCCATGTGGCACAGAGAACACTTTTGCACAAACCGAATGCTTGAGTAACCAAGCATAGATAACGTGTGGTACATATCATAACAACCAATTACCTTTATTGTACAAGTAAAACAACACTAAAATGTTTGTGTAATTCGTGTATGATGTACTGCATTCAATGTGTAAAATAATGTATTAATTGCAATATACTGTACTTAGTGGTGTATTTGTAGTCTGGCATCCAAATATGGGTTGAGTTAACTGGTCTTTCTAAATTGTCCCAGCATGTGTGTGTGACATGTAAAGGATTTGTCGCCTGTCTAGCTTTGGTTTGGTTAGGCCACCGCCTTTACCACCCTGAATTGGTTTAAATATGAATGATTAATGTGATATACTCATCAAAGTGTGCCCCCGCTGCACTATAAAAAGGCTCTCAGAGGCTACATTTGGGTTGTGTACCTCTTGGTGAGAGATCATTGACTACTAAACATGCCACCAAAACACACTCAGACATTTTGCCCAGTTTACATACAGTGGATACGGAAAGTATTTAGACCCCTTTAAATTTTTCACTCTATGTTTTATTGCAGCCATTTGCTAAAATCAAAAAGGTTTATTTTATTTCTCATTAATGTACACTCAGTTAGTGAGTTAGTGAGTGTACATGAATAGTGTAATTTACTAGTTTAGAGTGCTGGTGAAATATACTGACTTTAGAGTGTGCACTTAGGATATTGTATTTGTCATATCAACAATCTCTAAACTGACTCCAGCTCTGAGCTCCACAGTGGAACTTTACAAGCACTCTGGCTTCTCTGTGCTCTGGCAACCACTTAGTTTGTCTCATCAAAGATAGTTTGTTTCATCAAGAACTATTAATAAACGCTCCTTGATTTAGACAGGTGACATCCCATGAACTCCCAGCACCTCTGCCCAGATCTGCCAGGCTCCCAGCACATCTCACCAGTAACCTAAGCAGGTCAAATCAGAAGCAACTCATAAGAAAAGACGTCTGACCCCAAAGTCAGTTCCAGCTCTGAGTACTGTATCTTGCCTTAATTATTACACCTGGTCCTCTTAGCTATTTTTGGATTGTCCTTTACTGGTTTTGCAAGCTCTCACTGGTTTGTTTTACAAACCTCATACAGAACTGCATTACAGTATTTGGAGTGTGTATTCTGGGGGTGTACTGGATTTAGTGTGTAATATTCTGCATTCTACATGTAATAGACTGTATTGCATTGTTCTAATTTGTGCGTCGATTCCTTTACCTTCATGAAGTTAGACTCAGGATAGAGCATGCACGTCCGATAGGAAGTATTTTGGTAGCTAAAAGACACCATGTTGAACCCCACAGCCTCGGGCACTGCTAGGACGATTGACAGTACCCAGATGACCACTATTTCAACAGCGGTGAATACAGGGATGCCAACCCCCTGAACTCGACTCCATGAGGCTACAGCCCTGTATCTGGAACAGAGACAAACAGAACAATCATGTGGACCAGCAACATACGAAAACGCGCACATATATTCAGGTAATCACACACCATAAATCTCCACTTATGCCCCCTTAAAATCAGAAGTTCTTTTTATGTGAGCAGAGAAAAAAATGCAAAGGAAAAGTCAAAGAATTTTCTTGATTACACAAATGAGATGCAAACTGAATTATGGTGATTGAGTAGCAAACATATTTAGACTATGACGCATGGCTCAGGTTGACTCTTGCCTCTTGGCTGTGTTAACTTTTGGTTCTCTTCCTTTAGCTATGCTGCTATAGGTAGTGCTGCCGGAGTTTCATGCTGCACATGGCATCAGCAATTGATAATAGACTCTATACTCCTCCCCTATAAGTAACTACATTTTCTTTTTTCTCTCCAAAGAGATGTTCCAGTACCAGTTCCAGCACCACACACTTGGTTGTTCCTCCACCTCAGCATCACTCTACTGGTTTTCACCAGCAAAACCCAGTCCCAACAGAGAGCAGTAACTCCCTCCATCATTTAGTCGCTAAGAGAAGATGTGCGTCCAAGGACCTCCCACTGAGGACTGATTTTAAAATCTATTTTGTATTAATATTTATTTTGTTACTTAGTTTATTTCCAACTGAAATATTAATATTGATTTAAATTGTATTACTTACTTAATTTTACTATTACTTTAATATACTTTTAAGTATTT
>JAUZSU010004238.1:0-11438 GCA_034780255.1 Parotocinclus maculicauda
GCATTATGTTTTATTATATTATATTATATTATATTATATTATATTATATTGTATTAAAATATATTATATTCTAATGTATTATATTATATTATATTAAATTATATTATAATGTATTATATTATATTATATTATATTATATTATATTATATTATATTATATTATAATGTATTATATTATATTATATTATATTATAATGTATTATATTATGTTAAATTATATTATATTATATTATATTATATTATGTTAAATTATATTATATTATATTATATTATATTACATTATACATTTAAATTAATTCCATTTACCCTCTGGGCATTTAATTTATAATTAGAAATTTATTATTATTTAAGTCATTTAGTTTAATTCTCAGGTCCTGCTCATCCCAAGGCTTCTTCCTCCTCCCATTTAGGCATTTTTTCCTTGCCACTGTTGCCCCAGGCTTGCTCCTTTAGAGCTGTGTCTCCAGATATTTACATCTATAGAGATCAAATGAACTTTGATAAAGAATTAAGAGTTAAAAAACGGGTACAACGTCGTGCTTTTACTCTTTTTAAGATCCGGCACAGATTTTCTTTTCTGTAAAATGATTACGACCTTAAGTACGTTAAGCTCAGGTGTAAAATGAATGTTTTCTCCACAGCCTAAGACACGGGAGAAACAAAACAAAACAAAACACAACACACATCACACCCGTTTTAGCACGGCGTTATTGTTAGAGTGATGTTTTTAGTTTGAAACAGAATCCTTTAATGATAACTTGTACTATCCTTAAAATAGCTGTTATTAAATGACAAATAGGGCGATACGTGCACGGGTTCGGCATTTTTAATCAAATAAAAGCAAGACTTGTCCATTTGAGCACTGAAAGCTGACCCGTTAAGCCTCGGAATGCAGCCTAACGTATGTTTAAGGGATTATTTATTAGCGATTCACTAAGGGTATGGTGTCAAACGGGAGCCTACTGGTGAATCATTTTCCAGATTTAGGATTTTAGTTCACCATAACGCCACGGTGCATCTTTTCCAGGGTCCAGAGTCCGAGGAAAAATAGGATTTCTGTGTAAACGAAGCCTGTTATTTCGATTACATGCTGGAAAATACACTCCACGGACTCAAAGCAATACATTTCCATGATTTTCTCACCTCAAAACTATGAACACTGGATACAGGGTTGAATTTCTCGGTTAAATTTGGTGTCGAATTCAAGTGTTGAATCTGTTTTTGCTGCTCACATAAAAATGCAAGGTCTGATTAAGTGAAAAAGGAGCATTTTTATGCTTTTTATGTCATTACTAATAATAAAAGAATTACAAACAGATCTGGTCCTGATGATGAAAAGGGCTGAAGAATTAAGGGTGATTGAATTAAAATGTTTTTTTTCCCTCAGTCTAGTTCCAAGTATGAAAATACAGGAGCTGCTTCTGGAGGCGCTGATTGGTCGGTGAGTTTTTTTTGTCTCTTCAATGTCCAAACAAAAAAAAAAACAAACGTTTTGTGTAGAAGGCACCTTCGAATGAATAAAATAACCAAAACAAAAAGTCTTCGAGATGAAGATTTTCTGCACTGGCGTTATCGAGTGCACCTAATTTCGGGTAAATAAAATAAAGAAGGAAGCACGGAGAGAAATAAGACATTTTTTGTTTTATTCAATATTTAATAAGATTGCAAATACGAAGGTGCAGAAGCGACGCAGACCGGTAGGTGAGGTTTTTTTTCTATATAAAGAGGGCGAACACAATAACGCTGCATTTTCAGTGAAAACTCGAGCGAATTTCCCGCCCTTTAAATAAATCAAACCGAAAACATCGCCGCCTTTAGCTGTAAGGCCAGACTTTTTTTATCGCTTGTTTCCGATGATCATATTTGTAGAATACAAAAAAAACCATTTTTTTTTGGTATTTCTCAGATTCGCCGCAGCACCAATGGTTATAGTTAAAAAAAATTTTTTTTTTTTGCTTTTTCCGCCCTCCGGTGAAGAGCCAACGGTTTTCTTTTGTTCATTTAATTTTTTCCCAGATTCACTTTAATTTAATTGTAGGTTAAATAACTTATTTTTAAATAAAAATTGATTTTTATTTCTTCCTCCTTCCTTGTATTGATTCCACATAGTCCTCCAGAAATTGAAAAGTGCTAAAAAATAAAGATTTTTTTTTTTCTCCCTCCTTAGTAGATTTTTAAGTAGGAACATCAGAGGAACAAACAATTAAAAAAGTCTGGCCTAACCATTATCGGGGTCTGCATCTGGTGACTAATTAATTCGATCCTGAACCTGAAGGGCGTGCATAAATTACAGCGACGTAACGACCCGAGGAATCTTATCGTCCAAAAAAAGGCAAGTTTGTGCTGGAGAACGTCTCTCGCCTTGATCCGAACGTTATTTCGCTCACCTCAAAAGCGAAAGGCAAGCCAGCAAAATGGACGAGTGCACACAAGGGACTAGCAGTGCATCACAAAGGCTGACAGCACACACAATATTGCTTCATCACGACCAGTTCCAGCTGGCTGCCTGTGAAAGGAGGCGAGGCGTTACTGGTAGAGTGTCTTCCACAGAACCTCTCCAGCTCTGCGGTGCACAAACTGCACGGGGGGAAAAAAAAAAGAGGAGGCAAAGCAAACTTTCCTCGCTGGCTCGTTTGTAAAAGCCTGGCAGGACGCAGGAGGGAAGAGAAAGCGAACATTTACCCCAGGCTTTTTTGGAGGAACAATGGTGCATTAAATTCCTTTTCTATTAACGTTTGATTTGAGCTGTTCTAGAAAGAGGAGCCCATCCCAACACCTGCCTATTATCTCTGATTATTACACAATCCTGGCATGGGCACATGGGCGCACACACACACACACACACACACACACACACACACACACACTATTGCACATTTGCAAAAAAACCTGCCATTTCCCTTGGGCTTGTAATTAAGTGAATGGTTGCAAAGAAAGCAGAAAGAAAAACAGGAGGAAAACTTTGGAAGTTATGAAAGGTGTGTCGGACTCGAAAAGAGCCTGATGCGTAACCATCTTTTGTGTCACGTGAATAGCAGGAAACCAGGGTGAGGTTAAGTGTAAAGTACAAAGCAGTCTTAAGGGGGAAAATCTGGGCTCTTCTGGTGATTGTCGACTTAGAAAATGAAAGAACCGGCACATTATGGTGCAGTGAACAAAGCTCTGAAACCTGTACGCATGTGCAGGAACTCGCACAAAACCTGCCATTTTGATTTCTTTTTTATTGCTTGTCCTTATTCCTTTTTCCCTAAAGCATGAAATGTTTTAGCCCGGAGAGTTCTGGTGTTTTTATGGCAGCCTCGTCTTTTACTGCTTCATCCATAAAGTGTGAACTGTTTCTGCCAGAAGCTCTGCTGAAAGCCATCTTAGAGGCGGCACCTTTTTTTTACATTTTTTTAACGATCTAGCGAGTCTCAAAAAGAAGGCTGCAATTATAAAAGCAAAAAACAAAAAGACCTCCCCGAAATATTACATAAGAGCGTCCCGGTGATGCTGCAAAACGTAAAAAGCTCAGGCCGGTCGGCGTTCAGAACAATAGTGCAGCTCTGCCAAGACAAAAGTTATCTGTAAACAACAAACAGAACTTTCTCTCTTCGTACAACCCCTCATTTACACACACACACACACACACACACACACACGTTTGTCTTGCTATCCTTGTAAGGACTTTCACTACCACAAAGATTAATTCTACACCGACACCCTAAACCTAACCTTGACCTTAATCTCAGGAACTTAAACCAAATCTTTTGGCTCGTTTGGCTTTTTAAATAAAAGAAAAAGTAACCAGGATCAGCAAAACAGTCCTCATAATCTATATTGCATTGTTTTTCTATCGTTCTGAGGACATTTGGTCTTTACAAACACAGAAAGACGAGGAACACACACACAAACGTTTATATTTCTGTCCTTGTGGAAACTTTTCACAGACATTCTAGTTGTGTAAATACTTACTGCAACACCTAAACTTGGCTTTTTAAATTAAAAGTTTTCATTTTTTGTAATAGGAAAATAAAAAAAGAAGCCAAGATCGGCCAAAAACAGTCCTCATAATCAATACTGCCTCGTTTTCCTATCATTGTGAGGACATTTGGTTCTTACGAGCACAGAAAGACGAGGAACACACACACAAACGTTTGTATTTCTGTCCTTGTGGGGACTTTTCACAGACATTCTAGCTTGTGTAAATAATCACTGCAACACCTAAACTTAACTTTAGTAGCCTAAAGAAAAATCGTTTGGCTCTTCTGGCTTTTTAAATAAAAGTTTTCATCTTTTTGTAAAAAGAAAAAAGCCAGGATCAGCAAAAAAAACAGTCCTCATAATCAATATTGCCTCATTTTCCCATCATTGTGAGGACATTTGGTACTTATGAACACAAAAAGACGAGGAACACACACACAAACGTTTGTATTTCTGCCCTTGTGGGGACTTTTCACAGACATTCTAAATGTTGTGTAAATAATTATTGCAACACCTAAACTTAACCTTAGAAACCTAAAGAAAAATCGTTTGGCTCTTCTGGCTTTTTAAATAAAAGTTTTAATGTTTTTGTAAAAAGAAAAAAAGTCAGGATCAGCAAAAAAACAGTCCTCATAATCAATATTGCCTTGTTTTCCTATCATTGTGAGGACATTTGGTACTTATGAACACAAAAAGACGAGGAACACACACACAAACGTTTGTATTTCTGTCCTTGTGGGGACTTTTCACAGACATTCTAAATGTTGTGTAAATACTTACTGCAACACCTAAACTTAACCTAAGAAACCTAAAAAAAATGTTTCAGTCTTCCAGCTTTTCAAATAAAAGTTGCCGGAGTTTTTAAGCAATTAAAGACAAAACAGTCCTCACAAGTCAAATCAACTCGATTTTTTATGGGATTGTGAGAACATTTGGTCCTTACAAGTATAGGAAGACATAGTACACACACACACACACGTTTGTTATTTTATCCTAGTGGGGACTCATGCACATATGAGTACCTAATTGCTTAAGTTATTATGTAATTAAGTGTTTTAAGGTATCTGTACTTTATTTGATTCTTTCTTGTAATAATTATCTGTAACGTTTTTACTTTTCCTTCCTCCATTTCGAAAGAAAAACTATACTTTTTACTCTGCGTATTTAACAAAGGCTCGCTATTTAAGATTTAAAAAATCGATTTGATCCTTTTTTGTTCTTTCTTTTATTTCTTTACCGATTTATTTTGACCTATTTCCACCTATTGACCCTTGGTGACCACAAACAGGACAGAGTGGTGGAGTCAGTCGTCGCTCTGTTTAGCTACGTGAGGTCATTTGGTTGATTTTTTCTGCACCTGAGTCACCTAGTTAAACCGTTACGTCGCCTCGGGGGTCGTCTCCTTACGCCCAATAACAGGCGTCCTGTTTCCAAAACTGGGTTAGTTACGATTTACTTTTAGTGCACTTGGTCGCAAGTGGGTTTATTCTTCTGCTTCTTGTACCACCTACAACGAAACTGACTGTAACCTCAGACCTGTCGAGTCCTCACAAAGATACGTAAACCCGAGCCACCCCTTTGCACACACACGCACGGCTTCGGTGGCACCAATCCCTGCCCCGGAGCAACACATTTCAAAGAGGAAAATATGTGTGACGGCTGATGTGTTTGCTCACACACACACACACATACATGCATTCAATCACACAAACACACACGGGCAGGGTGGAGTCGTACAGTGATCTGATGGATGGGAGTTCAGCAGCTTTTCCACAGGGAGGAGCGCTGGGCGCTAACGTGTAATTATGTCCCATTCATTGTCCAGAATGTGAATTAGACAGGTTGGGAATGTTGCGAACACAAAAGGCGCTAGAATAACTCTTTGAGCGAGGGGGTGAGGATTTGCTCCAGCGACACACTCCACAATAGGGCAGAGCTCAATAGCCAAAACGTCGGGCCCCCGACCGAGAGCGAGGGACGTCGTGTGTGGCATCGCTTTCAAAGCCCTCTAAAAACACCTGGCGCTGGACGCTTTCGGGCCGCCCCCCGATGATCAGGCCGAGTTCTGCAAACCGTTTTCCCTCACTCCGAGGTCCTAGAATGCAGGAACTCAACGTCGCCGTGCTCAAACACCACCACCCTCACGCACAGCCCACCCCCACCACCCCGGAGCGTGTCGGGGCAGGTCCACAGCTGCAGCGTTAGTGCCGGGGCAAAGCAAAGCTGCGGGTTCAGGCAGGATGGGGCGGGTAGGCCCAAAGCCCTGGCGCCTTCAGTCTTGTCCCCCCTCATAGCTGACATGTACGGTCATGCCTCGAGCCGCTCGCGAAACCTTCTTCATTGGACAAAAATGCAGAGCTGGGCTCCCCCTCGGGAGCAGGAAGGAAAAAGGGGGAAAACACCTGCTTGCTGCGACGGCGATAAAACAAAAAAAAGACAGGGAGAAACATCAAGGTGGCCTCAGGAATTTGCATACTGGAGTCCGGAGATCACAGGAAAGCTTGGGAGAAAAGCGTTAAAACACGCGTTTATTACGTCCCAACAGCGGACTGTTTATTTGTTTAGTACTGTAAAGCGACGGCACGTTCAGACCCTCCTCATAACGGTCCCAGATCGGACGGATTATTTTATTTATTTATTCGGGCTTCTTTAACGTCGCTATCGGCATCAGTGGCCATGTAAGCGACATTTGGAGTAATCAATCAACCTAACATGCATGTCTTTGGCCTGTGGGAGGAAACCGGAGTACCCGGAGTAAACCCACGCAGACACGGGGAGGACATACAGACTCCACACAGAAAGGGCCCAGGTCTCTTAAACCCTGGGACTGAACCCGGGACCTTCTTATTGTGAGGCAGCGGTGCTACCCATCGAGCCACCGTGCTGCCCCTTCTGAAGTTTAAAAAGATTTGAAGGCAATAGCAGGGAATCACACTGAATTAGAACGTTTCTTTAGAAACAATAAGTAACCTTTACTTTTACAGAAATTTGCTGTATGAAACAATTGTAAAATAAACTAAAAATAAATAATCTTCAGTACAAACTTATCTTCTATCTTTTTCTGTGGTGTTATTTATAACAAAATTTGAATCCTTTTTTAATTTGTATTCATAACTAATCAGTTTTCAATAGTTCAATTGTAATACATTTTTTGGTTTACAAACATGGGTGAAATTAGTGACTATAATATTTTCTCGCTGGATTTCACTTTTCTGTGGAACATAATCTGCCTTTTTAAACAGTACAAAGTACGGGGAATTCATTCTTCTGTTCAAATAGTGATTGCAACACACCAGAACAGTGGGGAATATAAATATTTAATACACTGCTGTTTTCCCAACCAAAAGAATCTGTAACTGCAAAACAAAGTTCTGTTTTACTGTTGTATCAAATACTTATTTCATGCAATAAAATGCAGATTCATTATTTAAAAATGAACTTCCCCATTTATTCTGCACTTAACCATCCCCCCCAGGCACTCTGGAGAGGATATCTGCTAAACACTGTACATGTAAATGTAAATATAATGTGATTTTATGAATTCTTTTTTAGATTCTGTCTTTCACAGCTGAAGTGTACCTACAATACAAATGACAGACCTCTCCATTCTTTGCAGGAGGAAAAACTTGCAAATTCATCACTGTATGTTGTAATGATGGATTGCAGTTATGTATTTACTATGATATTTTTTCGATATTTTTTTAAAAACTATTCCCACAAAGTTGGAAGCATACAATAGTCCAAAATGTCTTGGCCTGCTAAAGCATTAAGTTTTCCCTTCACTGGAACTAGACCTAGGCCAATTCAAGCAAACTGCTCCATAGTATTATCCCTCTTCCACCAAACTTATAGTTGGCACAACGCAGACAGGCATTTCGTTCTGGCAGCCTTTGTGAAAAGTCCATGACCCAGCAAGCGGATTGTCCTGTTACTTTTGACTCACCCTGTATATAGCCCTTCTATTCTGCTCACAAATTAGGATATACTTCAAAATAAAATATCCTTTAATGAAATATCTCCTAATTCTGTGTACATGTTTACTTTTCTCTCGTTCCTGGGTACACAAAGAAAATACAGTTACATCCCAACATTAGTTATTGTTATTGCTCCTGAGTTTGATATTAATACTTATATGCATAATACTGTAAGCATGTTCGATTTGTATCAACCAAGCACTGAATATATTACACCGAGTTGCTCTTCTCCCAAGATTGCTCAGTTTAGCTGGACGGCCAGGTCTAGGAAGAGTTCTGGTCGTCCAAAACTTCTTCCATTTAAGGATTTCCATTTATGGAGGCCACTGTGCTCTTAGGAACCTTGAGTGCTGCAGAATTATTTTTTTTGTAACTGTGGCCAGATCTGTACCTTACCAAAATTCTGTCTCTGAGCTCCTTGGGCAGTTCCTTCAACCTCATGATTCTCATTTGCATTGACATGTACTGTGAGCTGTGAGGTCTTATATAGACAGCTGTGTGTCTTTCCTAATCAATTTTAATTAAACACAGCTGGATTCCAATGAAGGAGTAGAATCAAGATTCAAGATCTATTCAGAGTTTACATTAATTCCCAGCATGAAAAAAATGTTCTATGTTACACAATTAACATAATGCAGTATAAAGTGTAGTAAACATAAAGTACAGAATACATTCTTGAAGGATGAGCCAAAGATAATTCCATACTCACCTGTTGGTTTGTCACAATGTTCATGTCACCATGTGTGTATATTATTGGAACATTTATAAAAGTTGGGACATTGAGTAAAACATAAATCAAAACAGATTACAGTGATTTGCAAATCATTTTCAACCCATATTCAGTTGAATAAACTACAAATACAAGATATTTAATGTTGAAACGGATGAACTTTATTGTTTTTTGCAAATATTTTCTCATTTGGAATTTGATTTATGTAACACATTCCAAAGAAGTTGGGACGGGGGCATATTTACCACTGTGTTACATCACTTTTACTTTTAATAACACTCAATAAACGTTTAGGAACTGAGGACACTAATTGTTAAAGCTTTGTATGTGGAATTCTTTTCCATATTTGCTTGATGTGCAACTTCAGTTGCTCAACAGTCCGGGGTCTCCATTATCATATTTTACACTTCATAATGCACCACACATTTTCAATAGGAGACAGGTCTGGACTGTAGGCAGGCCAGTCTAGTACCCGCACTCTTTTACAAACCTGATTCCAAAAAAGTTGGGACAAAGTACAAACTGTAAGTAAAAACAGAATGCAATGAAGCGTGGAAGTTTCAAAATTCCATATTTGATTCAGAATAGAACATAGATGACGTATCAAATGTTTAAACTGAGAAGATGTATCATTTAAAAAGAAAAATTAGGTGAATTAAAATTTCGTAACAACAACACATGGCCATGTTTACTATTGTGAGACTGTATCCCCTTTTCTCCTTACAACTGTCTGTAAATGTCTGGGGACTGAGGAGACAAGTTGCTCAAGCTGACAGATAGGAATGTTAACCCATTCTTATTTAATGTAGGATTCTAGTTGCTCAACTTTCATAGGTTATTTTTGTCGTATCTTCTGTTTAATGATACGCCAAATGTTTTCTATGTGTTACGAGATGTGGTGGTTTTTATTTAGGACCCAGGTATGCGGGATAAGAATATCCCACGACGTATAATAATAATGGGGAAATAATATAGAACAACCAAAAAGGGATAAAAAGCGGAGTGAAAGGCTCCTAACATCATAAAACCGAAAGGATAAAGTGGCACGCCAAGGTTGCGTCCCGAATGGGAGCAATGCACGACCTAGTCGCGAGAGGGCGCCAAAGCGCAAATGTGCAAAAGGCACGGTTTTGGGACGTCTCTTAAATGGCGAGGCACGGAGGCAGTCCAAACGTCAGGGAGCGAGCGTGAGTTCGAATGTGCATGCAATTAAATAAAAGCCAAACCGGGACTTATAGAGTGCGTGTTTACCCAGTGGCTACTCTAGCCGGGACATATCTCGAGTCAGCAGCTGACTAGAGTCAGACTCAAGAGAGCGCAAGAGCGCTGGGCGAGTATACTTCTAACGCACTACCGGGTGACTGCTCTAAAGAGTGCCAAAGCCCCAGAGGGCGAGCGTGAGCTCAGAAATGAAGAAGCCAGACCGGGGGGTGTCCTATTCAGAATGAACACCCGGCTGGAGTGAGGCTAGGTAGGCGCCGATGATTGAAGAGCGTTAGCTCAAAGCGTGCGAGGAGCGCACGAGTACGGAACGGAAAAACCCTCAAAGTGCCCCCAACAAACTAAATACCTCGGGGGTTACCTACCCATACCAGTCCTTCGGCACTAAAAGCCCTCGGAGCTTTACCACTATCTCCAGGGAACGCGGAAGGGCGCAAGGGCGCCGGTGGTCAGACACGCGAACCGAACGGCGATGGAACCCCGATGGAATAACGATGACCTGGTCCTGAACAGCGCTAAAACCACGCCTTCATAGGACGTGAAGCAGCTGTTTGGGATCAGGACATAATTAAGACAGACAATAGGGCCACCCCACCGATGGCTCTGTAATGGCGACCGAACGCACCGGGGGAAGGTAGGAACCCTAACAGTAAACCCTTGTATTCATAACCATTAGAACCTCTTTCCATTAATTATAAAATAGGAATAATATATATCTATCTTGGTTGTATTACCTTCTGGGTATTTACATTTTTATTCTCCCCTTATAGTTAGTGTCTCATGCTACACTCACACAAGTGTTTTCTGTTTATAGACTCATAGCATCACTAACTACATATTCTGTTTTCTCTCCATATCAAAGCACTCCTTCCACTACCAGTAAAGGCTTCACTTAAGCTGTTCTTCCACCAGCATTTTTATTCTCATAACATTACACAGACGACATCAGAGGAAAATAACTCCCCCTCCACTCCTCTAGTTGTCTGAAGATGCCATGCCACCAAAAATTCCCCTGAGGGCACAATAACTTACAGTAAATCTGTTTACTGGATTATATAATGCTTATACTTTGTAAATAATATAATATGTTTTTCACATATTATATTTCATAGTTTATATATTATAAATAGTATTGTCTTTTATTCCTCTTCATAATATTGCATTTACAATATTATTTGATATTATTTTATTAAATATATTTCTCTTTAATATTAATTTTACACTTAGCTTCTGTGTATTAAAACGATTACACTAAGTTAATTGTGTAGTTTAGTTTCATTCTTACATATAACATCTAGAATGCTGCAGATACTTGGGTCCTGCTTTGAGTCCTGATCCTCCCTATGTTTCATTCCAATTTTTTAAAAAGTATTATTATTTATGTCATTTAGCAGACGCTCTTATTCAGAGCGACTTATAATTAATACAGTCTTACAATCCAAACAATTGTGGTTTAAGGACCTTGCTCAGGGATCCAACTGTAGCAGAGGTTGGATTTGAACCCTGGACCTTCTGGTCCATAGTCCAGTACCTTATCCGCTAGGCCACCTC
>JAUZSU010004249.1:0-11438 GCA_034780255.1 Parotocinclus maculicauda
TCAGGAAATCCGAAAAGTTGTGTTGACAAGAGCAAAACCAGCAGGAGGTGAACACGCCCACCACTTTCTTGATTTTGCTAATTAAGGAGGTAAGTTCTCAGTCGCTTCTTGAAGATGCCAAGAGACTCAGTCTTTCGGACATTCAGTGTAAGTTCATTCTGCCACCTTAGTTCCAGGACGGAGAACAGTCTTGATACTTTTCTTTTTTTTTACGTGAAGGATCTAATCGAGCCAAACTCGTGTCTCTGAGGGTACGTGGTACAGAGCGTGGTTTGATGTGATTAGAACCTTTAGATAAGATGGTGCTGTTCTACTTTTGGTCAACTAAACTATATGTATATAGATAGATAGATAGATATATATACTCTGTATATCGCAAGACTAAAGACATAGGAAGATTTTAGTTCGGATCAAGCCATGTCTGCAATATACAAGCTCTTTAGAGCGTGCTGATTGCAATACATGTGTAGCAAAATTAAGCCACGCAGGAGCAACTTTGGTAACGCTTGGATCAACGGCACAAACATGCAGCCCAAGCCAGCGATCCCTGATATCTTTCCTTAGCAATGAAAACGTTTTCATTTGTGCACTGTATTGCTGTATTTATGCTATATAGCTTTAATTTATCAATCTTAGATGGAAAGAAAATCGCAATCGGCAGATTATATTAAAAAACTTGGTCGGCGCAACTCTAATTACTCTACTGTTATCTGGCAGAAGGGAATCAAATCGGCACGTGTGGCTGTTTCTGAGGTATGGGAGACAGCAAAGTGATGAATTATCCTCCCCCGTGCCATTTCCTATTTTAAAAATATTTTTAACCAACAAGAACACATTATTTATAGGATGGCTTTTCATGAGGTGTGTAATTTGCATATTAAATTAATAATACCCTAAACTTTTTTTTAAAATAAAATGCCCTAGTTAAGCAGAGGGCTGTTTATCCCTGAGTGTATTCTTCTTGGCCAGCTGTTTTGGAACATAAGCTCAATATTTCTCAGTAATCTCACTTTAAATGGCACACTTTCCAGTGGTCACAGCCTCACAGAGCTCCAGCCTCAGCCCTTCATTATCTCCTAGGCGCTATTTTTGAGGAGTCGGGAGGGTTCGTAGACATATGGCTTGTGTGTATGCACGTGCGGGAGTTGAGCGTGTGGTGGCCCCGTCGTTACCAGTAAGCACGTTGCCTCGCGGTGCGCTGAGGAGAGGACCTCCAGCCGAGTGAGCAGGCAAGCTGTTAGCTCCCATTATAAATAACTGTCACACCCAGACAGCAAGACGGAGATCTGTTCCTCTGGAGCTGTGAAAGCATTTTGCCCTTGCTGCCACACTGGTGTGCCTCCTGCAGATGTGGGCACAATCTGGTTATAACGGGGTCAGCCATGATGAGTCATGGGTGTAATTATGAGCTAGGGACATGTATGTAAAGGCAAGGCGATTGTGCAACGGTGACCACCTTTTCAACCTAACATGGCATTGTTATTTAAAAAAGCAGTTTAAACATATTTCTGGCCTGTATAGGTGGCTACTATTGAGAAAGGGGCCTATTCTTGCAAGGTAGCAGGCCTGCACAATACAGTTCAGAGCAAAATTTGCATACCCTTTTAAACCATGACATTTAATGTATGGGGTGTGATTTACAGATATTCATTCATTTTCACAAATAACAAACATGGCCAGAGTGTATGCCATAATATTGACAGTGGGTGGGGGGTTTGGAATGACATTTCTGAACGTGAATTTTATTTGACTTAACTGATAGGACCTTGTTGTGATGGCTAGCTGATAAGAGCCGTCTGTTGGAAATGGAAGATCCTGAGGACCTGGGTTTAAATCCCAGGGTGTGCTTGGGCAATGCTCAAAAGTGGTATTTACTGTTTCATTTACTTGAGTAACTTTTTTGGGTAAAATGCTCTTTAGGGTCATTTCAATTTGGCATACTTTTTTACTCTTGCTTAACACAATTCATAAATAATAAAATTGCTTTTTATTTTATTGGTTTAGCGACCAGTTTCCAGATGCTGAATTTGTAATGGATAAATCTTACCTTAAAATCATGTATAAGATGTATTTTTATTTTGTTGGTTTAGTGACCAGTTTCCAGATGCTGAATTTGTAATGGATAAATTTTACCTTAAAATCCTGTATACAAAGAGTGAATTGAGTGTAAAACAAAGCATTTTTAATAGGATCATTATTGTGTGTAGTTTTCTATGAATAAGAAATCCGTAAATTTAGGGGATATTTCAAAATGAATATGTAGCGCTTAAAAAAAAAAAAAGAAGCATTTGATTTTATTTTATTAAACGAGATCATTAAAAAAGCAAATGAAAAGTCAAGGAAAGCTGTTCGATTATACAAATGAGATGCAAACTCAATTATCGTGGTTGAGTAACAAGTGACATATTTATGGAGGTGAACATAAGCATTTTAAACTGGACAAGAGTGCCACACTCGGGTCACCAAAGACTGGTAAATCACACTGACAGTGATGGGGCATGGATAGAATCAGGTTGTCCTGCAGTTCTTGTGGGATACTCTTTGTATTAATTTTGAAATATCCCCTAATTTTTTGGAGGTTTTTGTTTTGGGGCTTTTTGGTCTGCAATCACATGCACGGAATTGGCTGTTTCTGAGGAAGGGAAGGGCATTCAGAGGATCAGCTGACAACATGGCAAATACAAATAAATTTAAAAAAGCAACTTCTGTAAATGCATATATATTTATAGTTTGAATATTTTGTCTTTATAATATCTTGTATTTATTTATTTATTTTATTGAATTTTTTGGTATGCAATGAGTTGCGTAGTATTAAAATACATATTACAAGGTACTTTATTACTCTAAATTAAAATATTTGGCTGATGTTAATGTTCAGGAGTCTGCCATAAGGAGCGTACTGAACAACAGTTGTGTGCATTGGCAGGGCAGCAAGAGAAAACCACTGCTTTAAAAAAAAAAAAAGTCTGGACAAGCCAGAATATTACTGGGAAAATGAGGTAACAATGAATTCTAATTTATTATAGCAAATTTTAAGGGGAACATAAATTATGCAGCAAGACATCAACCCTAAGCGCACAAGTTGTTCTACCATAGAATGGATAAAGAAGAAAAAACCTACTTTTGGAATGGCCAAGTTAAAGTCCTGACCTTAATATGGTTGTGGATGGATCTAAAGCTACCAGTTCATGTAAGGAAACCTACCAACATCCCAGAGTTGAAGCTGTTCTGTACAGTGGAACGGGCTAAATTTCAATTTTTAATCATCAGTTAGCAGAAGCACTTTGAAGCTGCTCTTATTTGTTTATTTAGGTCCTCTACTTTTATACTTGGACGAAAATATGTCGAAATATCGAACATTTCAAAAGGGTTTACAAATTTTCAAGCACCCCAGTATTTTGTGTGGCACTAAATACGTTGCTTAAATTGCATTTAAAAGCTGAAAGTCATACACATCAGCCGTTACTCTTTCAACTCATTGTTTTGAATTCGTAATAGCGAGTGACGCCTCACTGTTATAATTGGGTGCAGGCTGTAAAAATGGGACATGACAAATAAAAGCCACTGTAGGCAATTACCGCAAAGCACACTTCAGCTCGCCGTCACCAAACAGATTAATCAAACATATCTGCACATCTCCGAGTCTGCTCATTTCTCTCCTCTGTTTGAATGCAAATAAAGCACCGGCTGTGAGACTTTCATGAGAGACTCTGTCCAAGGTAGTTACAGAAATCCAGTGATGAGCCAAGCATAATACACACACTTGCCCACCTCCTCCTCTCATAACAGAAAGTAGAGCATTATCCACACCCTTAATCTTCAGCATAAATAATGGAGGCTGATGAATAATTTAAAACAAATCATCTTATTCTGTTGCTTCCAGGAGTTTGTGTGTCGAAGGTTATTTTAATTTGAACTCCAGAGTTTTCACATACAAATGAGCCGTTTCACATTTGGTGTTTATCTCATATTTAACCTCTGATCTCTCTTCAGGTATTTCAGGCCACAGTAATATGCTAGTCTGGAACAAAATAAACAGTTAATATACTGATTTGTCTTCAGAACAGAAAAAGAAAAGCCATAAACCGTTGATGATGATAAACAAAATGTGTTTTTAACCATTTGACCAAAGACGAATTTGAGAAGTATGTGGAAGATCAGAATTATTTTCAGTTTTAATTTTATATCAAAACGAGCGTGGTCTGTTGAGACCGTTTCTCATTTTGAGTGTGCTTTGTGTTCTGTTTGTAACAGACATGGCCATTTTTTCCATAGGAGTTTTGTCTGTGTCGGTAAGGGCGTGTGGTTTTGTGGCGGGGGGTTTCACAACCTGAGGGGATCTCTGTGGTTTAAACTTGTACAGCTGAACTTGCTACTGGAGCTGGTGGTAGGAGACAAATTAACATGCTGCCCCCCATAAGTGCGTCTACGATGGCCATGCTATTTTTGGTTGGCTTGCAGCTGTGCAGTACTGCTTTGTATTAGGGAACTGGTCAAATAATTGTAAATTAGTACTGTTGAGCATCTTGTGTGTTTGTGTGTGTGTGTGTGTGCTTGAATGTCAGATCTGCAACAAAAATGATTTAAGGCTGTATTTTCATGTTTTGGCTGCTTTTATATTGTGATGTTAATTGACAAAGGAGAAATAAAAGACAGTCTGTTTTCAAATGTTTGCACAACATCTGTGGGTAAAGTGCTATATTTGACCTGGAGCTACAGGACCCATTTTGAAACATAGCCTAATTTTTATGAGCAGTATATTCTGTAAGCCTTTACTTGGAGCTGTAAATTATAGACATATAATAAAATAATTTCCAGGGATAAACAGCCTATCAGTGCGGTAATCCCAATTTGAGTAACAGTGGTTCCCAAGCTTTTTCCTCATTGAGTAAATCGTTACTGGAAAAAAATTATAGCATTATGGGCACTTTAGATGTAGCACGATGTGTACTAGGTTAATTACTGTCTTTAAAGTGGCCGTAGTATGTGAGGGTGTGTGCTCTATAATAGATTGATGCCCTTTCTAGGGTTGTTTCTGCCTTCCACCCTGTGCTATTGGCTTTCCCACAACCCTGATAAGAATGAAGCAGTAAAGAAAATAGATGAATTAGTAAATACACTGTCCTAGCACTTTATTAGTTACACCTTATTGTTTCTACACTCATTGTCTATTTTGTCCCCTTTACTCTCTAGTGGTAAGGGTGTGTTGTATAGTGTACTGCAAATGGTTTTAGTGCATTTATAGCTTGACTAAATGTTCGTTTACGTTCTGCAATTTTGTCGTTTATTAATTTAGTGTCGTAAAATCAATTAAATATTTTGCAAGAGAATACATCGCCTTTATGTATCAACCATTGGTCTCTCAAAATTGGTCAGTCTCAGAAACTATGCTTTGTTTTTGGGTTTTTTTTGGCGCTTCTATGAAAAGCACTATTTTTTTGTAACAGGATATTTTAATATAGATTACATTTTATTATTTTAAACCCTTCTGATTTTAGTTTGCTATGGTCATTTTATTTTTTAAAAATGATTCTGAAGACTCATTTCCTGTGCCTGGCAAATAATCTTTTTTAACCTCCTTTAATACACATGCTATATCCCATTATTATGCTTATTATTGAAGTCTGTGTAAAAAGCCATCAACCTCATCTGAATAGACCATGGCCCTGCTGTCTTTGCTCCCATCTCTGCATCATCACATATGCATTAGTCCTCCAACGTGTGCCAATTTCCAATCTTCCTTGCTAGCTACAACAAACATTACATTTACATATTGATACCGTCGTTTTAGTCAATGTAAATATGCTGTCATTACAGTAAATGTGAGCCTCTGTTAATATAAGCGTGTCCAAAGCTCCTCAGATTATGGCAGTGGGTTCATAATTAATGTGCGAACCACACATTAATTCCCTTCTCTCCTCTTGCTTACCCCTCGAATTTGAACCGTGATTAGCTGGCTGACTTTCTATAAGTTGTTGATTCATATTCATGCAAACAGGCGGCACATTTGCTCAAAACGGTCAGTTTGTAAGGTGTTTAGGCCTCTAAGTGCAGAGCAGTGTTTGATCTCCAGATGGCTGTTGTGGGAGTTTTGGGTGTTTGAATTTATTTGTTTATTTATTTTTTTTTTTTTGGATGACCAACGTGGCTTTTGGCCTTGTATTCCTGCTGAGATCACACTGACAGACAGCAGGTTTATGGTTTTGGTGCTGAGTCTGGGGGTTTCAAGATTTGTAGGGCGTGTCTGATCCTACAGACACTGGGGACATAGCAGGAAGGTCTCCTCACGGCAGGAATAAGTGTGTGCGAGCCCCAACTCGTCTTTCGCTTGACTCTAACCCGTTTTACTTTTTCCTTCTCAAGCAGTGCCCAGCAGGAGTCATTAAATCAGAACTACCTGTTGATCGTCAGTCACCGAGAAGCTCAGAAAGTGTACAGCCTCAACTTCCCTGGCAGCAGAACCATCCAGGAGGTGAGAGAGCAACAACATATATTTATATATGTGTATATATGTATGTATGTATAAAGTACAAGTATGTGCCATTTAATGTCTGTCTGATCAGTGTTCGTTAACTTTAGTGACTGAGGTCACAGAGGACAAGGGTTGGAATCACAAAAAAACACTCAGTAGCGGGTTTTCCATTCTCCCCGTTTCTGCAAATATTGAATATGCGCAGAAAAAAACTTAATAGAAAAAGTCCATAATTTGGAAAAAAAAACCCAAATATCGCAAAAATTGTTTTATGCTAGGAGAAGGTAGAAAAGTAAGAATATCGCTAAAGCTGAAAAAAGATGTTTTTCAGTGATTTACCATACTACGATTGGCTGATCAAGTCATGATTTTGTTGATAAGACAAATTCTTTTCATTACATTTAGATATGATGTAATAGTCAACCCTTCTGAATGTAAATGTTTTCCGTTAAACTTTTGAAGTGAATTAATGAAGAGGCAGGATGTACTAAAGGCAGTCACGGCACCATGCGAGCTGCCGTGGGAAACCAACACTGTGCATGTTCGAATTGTAAACGGTTGTGAAGATGATTCCGCTAAAAGAAAGACTAAAATTCCTCCAGCCCTAACCGCATTAGCTTACGTCAACTAAAGTTTATTCGAATAGCTGTAGTGCATGGTAACATGATTTAATTTGCATTTGTTTTCTGCGTAAATGCGTTTACCCATGCCAAAATGCAAGCGGTTGAACTATTATAACAAACATTTCACGTCTTCCAATTATAGCGTACAAAGATGTACGTGACGTCAGCACTACTATATAAATGTCCGAACACATGTGGTAGTGCCATTCACTTTAGTTCTCTTGACAAGTTTTTGTGCTCTCTCTCGCTACCTGTTATTCAACTTGTTACATAAAAACCCAAACAGGTTTTTTAAAGACTATCTTCGTCTCAGTCCTTGCCAGTTATGTTTTTAAGTGCTAGACCTACTACCCCTCTGCTTTTTTTAACACATGCAAACACACACACACACACACACAGGTCTACAATAATCAAGTCATAAAATAAAATCTGCATTGCATGCAAAATTTTTAATTGTGTATTAAATGTGTTGCTCGCATCCGTATTCACGATCTGTAAACCGCGCCTCACCGAGGTGTTTCCGATCTTAAAACTGAATCTTTCTATCCTTTCTAGTACTGTGCATAGTGTTATTCCGTTCCTGACTTTTGAAATAAAAGCATGTTCGGATGGATGCTTGCATGTGACTGCTGCATTCTTTTTTAAAAAAAAGGCCAATGACGATGATGATAAAGCATGTCATTTCATAATTGTAGTAATAGCCTAGTAATGGTAATAGACCTACCACTACTCATAATAACAATATTTATTAATAATAATAATTGCCTAGCCTAGGGCTGTCTCTCTCTGTCAATGCAAGGTGGCGTTTTTAGGGTGAGGGGGTTGAGTGGGTGGTGTCGGTAGGAGGGGGCGGGGAAACTGCATTGAACCAGCTTTGGGGGGACCCAGCTTGCAAAAAGGTTGAGAACCCCTGATTTAATGACTGATACTTTTGTTTGACAACAAGACAAAAATGTATTGATAGACAGACTTACAAACAACACAGATGATACAGAGATTCCACATGCGAATGGGAACCAGCCTGTATAGTTATAGGTTGTAGAGACTATACAGGTAGTGAGAGTATAGTATTAGAGTATTAATAGGAAAGGTACACAATAAAACAGGCACATAACCATACTGTTGTTATTTTCAGTCATACACCTCAAATATGCAAATTCAGTACAGTGCAAAACAGGCCATCTTTAGACTTTGTTTTAGAAATGAAGGAATGCCCATTTATAACATAAAAGCACAGATGTATAACAAAAAGACCATTCCTCATCAAGCTTCTTCTGACTGTAGAAGGGTCAACTTGGCACAATACATACTTGCCACTATAGCCTAAAGGTTTTTTTGTTTTTTCCCACAGATTTTTTTTTTCCATCGCTTACATATTTCCTGTGGATTCTGGTTGAATTTCAGTCTGAGAAATAATTATATATATGATTTATGGCATCCCCTCTAGGGGATGAGCTCCACAATTCCAATAAGTGCACAAACAGTAGGTTAAAACACATTATAATACGAATACATCATTTTATTTACTGTTATTATTTATTATAATTTTAAAGTGAAATAATGTTGATCGGTTTTTTGATAACCAGCGCATATTTGTATATAAATTACATGACAGAAAATTAGTAACAATGAACACCAATTGGCAGAAGAGAAAACTACTGTATTGTATTGCAGAACATACAAATATAATTTTTTTGTGCTGTACTAAATGTATCTAGCTGATTTATTGAAATGTCTGGTTAACGCCCATTTCGGTGAATACACCGTAATGCCGACGTTAAACAGCTCACAGCTGTACATGTTTAGTGGAAACCCTTCAAATCCAGACTATTCTCCCTGTCTCTACATGATCCCATATAGGTTTGTAGAGTAGTTACCAGCAATATGTCTGCAAGCCTTGTGGACAAGACTGAGCAAATTTTTATCCTGGTCAGCCTTTTCTCTCCAGTCTGTCCACACAGCCGTGGTCTGCTTAAATGGTCCAAAGCTGTTTGATCGCTGGACAAATTGGCATATGGACGAGACATTTGTGGGGAATGTGTTTGTGGAGTGGGGCTGCAAGTGAGATGCTTAATTTCTCGGTCCGAAATTAAACAGTGGATTTAGAAGCAGATGAAATATTCATCAATACATTGGAGCACTCCAGTTCTGTGTTTGCCTTTCACGCGTCACTGCTATTGCTAGAGCTGCTACTCGGAGAGGGAGGTGGGTTAGCTCCATAAATCCCAATGGCTAATCAACTCCGTTCCCTCTCCCGTTTGGATCTGTATGGACAAGAGCCTTTCGTGGTCTTCATTTCAAAGACTGTAGTGCAGTATTTAACGTTGGTGTGTGAGGATCACAAAACCCAGAGTGCCTCCGTTCCGAATACAAAACCCCACCCTCAGCTCCCTCGCATTCTGTTCGGCCTGCCCCAGTAACCTGCACGCCGCCTTCAGCCAGTGCCTCTATTAATTATTCACAGCAGGTAGCACGCTCTACGTCAAGTGTAACAAGCTCCCTGCAGATTGACTGGCCTGCTTTAGCCACCTCCTGTGCAGGGGGAGTCACGTTGGGCCTGCTCAGTACCGCCACAAAGAACTGTTTGTGATATTGATTTATTTAGTTAAACATCATTTAAAATGCTTGTGGTATTTTATGTATCATCAAATTGCCTGGAATCGATCATACAAAGATTTGTTCAGTTTTGTCTATGTGGATTAACACATTTCACAGATATTCCTGAAGTATGTAAATGAGAAAGGTTGCCTAAACAGTGTTGCCTAAACATGTCGCATGCTTCTCATATGAAATATTTCATCATTTGTATTACTATTTTTATGCTGTGACATGATAAGCAAAACACCGCTGATGACACTTGTGATTAATTCATATTCAACATCTTATCGCTCTTTTTTTCTTATTTGATGTGTTGGTTAGTTTATTTTTCCCCTCCAAAAAAGCTTTATCTGCTTCTATAGTCTGTTGCTCGCCTCGATGGCGCTGGTCACCATTACAGTAATCAGACTACTTGACAGATTTGTAATGGTGCTAATTGAAGAGATTAAAGTGTGAGCGGCGAACGCTCCCCTTCCCCCAACAGATGGTTTTGATGAGCACCCACTGTGAACCTTAAGTTTTTCTGCCAGGATTACAACAACTGGGGAGGGCAGCCTGCTGCGAGAGGAGGACCAGGCCTCGCTGGACAAAGCCAAATCAAACGGGCCACTGCAGCCTTGCTTGATAGTCCTCAGGCTTTGCAGCTTTTTCATCCAACAAGGAGGAATGGGTTGAGAGGGATAAAGACCAAAGAGAGACAGAGAGATCATACAGAATTTTTGTGTCAGGAATTTACTTAGCATGTACGTTTGACCTTTTAACAAGTCCTGTCCATAACGATGTATGTACGTAATATCTTGTGATAATTTGATACGATACTTTATTGTTGGTTTGATTCCAAACGAGGTATAGGTTCTCTGTGTTTGTTTAGCTGTTAAGCTTAAAGATCTGAGCTGTGAAGTAAAATAAAGGACATGGCTATAAGAAAGTTTTCTTTTTTATATTAAGCTGAAGGTAAAAGTTACTAATGAGTGAGGGATTGTTTTACAGTCATGGCCTCACAAAAACTACCAAAGAATTGTGTGTGAAAAAGCAACAAAACGGCAACAGAGCTCTCTCTGAATCCCAGCTCTGCCCTCATGCCTATTCACCACCACACAGCCACATATGGAGGTTACCGCGAGCCATCTTTTCTCTCTCTGCTGGGCTTTTGTTTTTTTTTGACGAAGACCAGCCGATGCTTTTTCTGCTTGTGCATATCAATAGCAGGAGAGAGAGTCTCAGAGTGTCCTGTTGTTTGTCTTTGCCAAAGGCTCTTGCTTTGCCTTGTGGCTCCCAGGGAACACATCCCTTGCCTGCCTTCATTCGGCCTAGGGCCCCTCTCTCTCTTTCTGATTGGCGTTCCCAAAAACCTAAGTATCGGCCCAAGCTAAGCCTCAGAGCAAATGTTTGCCAGAAAAGTGGTGGCGAGAATAGGGCAGGCCGATCGGGCTTTACAGTCCGTGACCAGACGAGCTGTCTCAGGGATTTCTCAGTCACTGTCGTTTTTTCTCCCTGCAGCTGGAGAGACAAGCCGAGTGGAAGAAAAGAAAGATGGAGAGTAAAAGAGTGTGAATGAAAGGCATCTGGTTGTGAAGAGCTTGTGACTGTTTAACGGCAACCTTTTCTTCTCTTTGATTCCTCTCCAGCCAGGGATTACCAGTACTTGGCATTTACAGAGATTGGATCATTTTTGTGTGTGTGTGTGTGTGTGTGTGTGTGTGTGTGTGTGTGTGTGTGTGTGTGTGTGTGTGTGTGTGTGTGTG
>JAUZSU010004260.1:0-23072 GCA_034780255.1 Parotocinclus maculicauda
TAAAGTCATCTGTTAAGGTTGGTGTAATCCCAACTGATGGCATCACAGCAGGGGTGTAAATGTGTGTGTGTGTGTGTTTATTGCTTAATCAGTGGAAGAGCAGATGGCATTCTACAGTGTCACAGGTTTTCAGAGCTGCAAGAGTAAAAAATCTTTGCAACCTTCAGTTTCAGAGACTGATGGTGCGGTCATGAGATAAATATAGCTAACAATAGCTTTGCTGGATCATCATGTCTGACCCAAAACTGACTTTTTCCACCAGACCCTCTTTTGGGGAGGAAAAACCTTGTCATGGAATCTCTGACCTGGAAGAAGTTTACGATTTCAAAACCTGAGAGAGTAAAGATCTGCCAAACTACAGCGAACATCAAATCACATGGCAACTTTATAATGGATAGAAACTACATTTATAAGTTAACTTTAAAAAAACTGTTCATTTGTGGACTTGTTAATTCATACAAATAACTAAATTTGGTTTTGACTAAAAGCTAAGTCATACAACAATTTCAAATAGTTAGCTAACTACAGTGCTGTGAGGAAGTCTTAAGATGTTCTATATTTTTTTAGTTTATATTCTGCAGATTATTTATTTGAGTTTTAGCCAGTTCTCTTTTGTAGTTAATCTGTTTCTCTATCTTTAGCAGGTACTGTTTGTGTGGTGGATCATTCACAACATTGCAGTGACACCTACATGTGTGCTTCTATTTATTGATATAAGTGCTGCTGGAGTTTTAAACCACCACAGTGGCCCTGCTGGACTGAAAATAGTCCACTAGTCAGGAATCTCTAGCCACCAACATCCTGTAGGCAGCAGAGGCTGTTTACCGTGTATGCATGCCCACAAGGAACCGCTACTCACATAAGTCCAGTGATGAGGGCCCCCTCTAAAGTCTGTTAACTGAGCAAAATGTCTTCCAGTGTGTCCTAGAGGCATGTCCAGCAGTCAACAATCTCTTTTATAGGACAGTAGGGAAAGTACTCGCCCCCGTAGACCAGTTTGGAATATGGGCCTTGTATGATCTTGCCAAGTGACCTGCATACCAGCCTCCAAAACACAATATATGCTGGTTAGTCAGTTAACAAATATAATGCCCTAATAATACAGGGTGAGCCAAAAGCCACATGACCCTCATTTATTTCAGAAAGAAAAGGGAAAATGACATATCTGAATACCCCAACAAATAATGGGTGAGGGGACCTAGGCTAGGCTATAGACTACATAGACTATACCCACAACATGGCCGGCACCCTAAAAGACACCATATCGAATCAAATGCAAGTTTTTCCAATGGAAAGGTGGCCATGTAGCATGTCGAAGAAGACCAGAATTCTCAGTCTCAGAAATCGATTGACGTGATCAGATTAGCAACATCTCTTGTGGTTCAGCAATTATCAATGCAGAAACTTCAAAACCTTTTGTTTTTCCTCACAAGTGAATATGGAAATGACAAAAGAAGAGAGGATTGAGGTGATTCTGATGTTCAGGGAGCACAGCTGGTGTATTATAGCCGCAGACTTTAACAGTGGGCACCCAGAAAGACCACCAATTTTACACAGCACTGTTTCATCCCTCAGAGCAAAATTCAGAGAAACTGGGACTGTGGATGACAAGCCACATAGTGATCGTCTATCGCTATCGATAAAGAAACCTCAACAATGGTTTTGTCAGCCTTCTTGAAAAGTCCATGACGCAACATGTCACAGCAGATTGTGGTGTCAGCCAGTCATGGTTTCTTTATACCAGTAAGTGGCACCCGTTCAAGATCCAGCTGCAGCAGAAAATGTAAGACGACAGCCCTGATAGACGTGTCAAATTTGGCACCTGGGCGTTAGACCAACATCAATGGGATCCCGCATTCGCATTTTATTTCAGTGGTGAGGTCAACCACCAGTTGAAGTCAACCACAAGTCAAGAAAAACCTAATTATTTCCCACTGGAAAAACTTGCCCTTGATCCAATATGGTGACTTTCAAGATAGTGGCCATGTTCCGGACACGGCATAAATCAAATTAATTCTTGGGGTACTCAGATATGTAATTTTCCATTCTGTTTCTGAAATAAAGCATGTCTTGTGACTTTTGACTCACCCTTTAGTAAAGTAACAAAGCTATGTACTTCACCTTTTAGCAACATTCTATTATTTGTTTGTGAAAATTAAATTGTGTTTTTATGTACACAATTAAAATAATAAATATTACAAAGATGCAAATATGTTGTACGTCTTGAATTTATTTTAATTAGATGTCCATGTTTGAATGCCTTATGTTTTCCAGGTTGTCCGACTTCAATGATTGGTCAGGGCTGCCGGAACCCTACACTGGCCTATCAGGGCTGCATGCGTTCCATCATTATCAACAACCACCAGGTCGACTTGTACCATGTGCAGCAAGGCCTGCTGGGTAACTACAGCGAGCTGCAGATTGACACCTGTGGCATTCGCGACAGGTAACGTTCTTTAGTACGAACAGTCAAATGTCGAAAGCAAAGAAAAACACAAATATACAAAGATCACCTGCGTCTCCCTTAGGATCATAACATTACTGCTGTAGCATTTTTTGTACATGCTAACCACGTTAGCGTCTGGAACCTTCACTCCTCTGTTCAGTCTCTGAAAGAGTGGAGTAGATAATGAGAGCGGGAGAGTGGAGATTACTGCTATTGTTCAGAGAATAGCACCTCAGTAAGTGGTACTCGCAAATCTATGCGTGTGTGTGTGTGTGTGTGTGTGTGTGTGTGTGTGTGTGTGTGTGTGTGTGTGTAGTTTGGGGACTGCACTACCTTACACCGCAAAAAAAGAAAGCACATCAGAAAGGCATTAGAAAAGACATTTATCCAGGAAACGGTGAGAACCTGTACAATCATATAAAAAAGTGCTCAAACTTTTGCATATTCTAAAATTAAAATTATGTTCCATATTCATGTGTTTCCTCACAAAGCCAGAAGGTCCAGGGTACAAATCCCGCCTCTGCCAAGCTGCCACAGTTGGGTCCTTGAGCAAGGCCCTTAACTCACCATTGCTTTGATTGTAAGACTGTATCAGTTGTAAGTCGCTCTGTATAAGGGCGTCTGCTAAATGCTGTAAATGTAAATGTAAATATAGTATATTGACCATAGTCAATTGTAGCTAAAGACACAGCTCATTTATCAAAATGAAGGTAAGAACTCATCTTGTATGTGGTCATGGAATGTTATTTTTAAAATTTTCTTTTCCTCTCCAAGCCACCACTCAGCATCCTCACACCTGCTTTGTTACCATAGCGATGAAAATGGACTACAGTCCAAACAGACAAAGCAGCTTTGGTCAGTTGTAATTTGTGATGCAGACAATCGGTCTAAAATCTGATTTAAAAATAAATCAGGTTTGTGCCGCAGAGCCTGACAGATAAAGAGAATCAGAAAGAAAGAATGAAGAGGAAGAAAAACACAGACACTGGATACTATATGATCGGAAAAACTAAACCCTTGTGGAAAGAACATCGAATGTCCTACGATCAATTCAAACAAAGAAAACACATGGACAAAAAGAGAACCGGAAAGACAGAAACAGACATGGGAAAGAGTCCGAAAGAAAAAATGGAGCATAAAGAGAAAAATAAATCAATAAATGATATGTAGAGTAGAAGATCTAAATGAGAAACAAGGGAAAAAATTTTATTAGAGAATAAAGAGAGGTAGAAGAAATACAAAAGAGCAAAAGGGAACAAGTGATAAAAGAAAAAGAGACAAAATAAAAGGGAATGTGATTATCTGAGCAAAAGAAAGAAGACAGGAAAAAGGGGCAAAAAAAGAAAAAAAAATTAAAGGAAGGAAGAAATGAAGAAATAAAGACGTTCAGTGAAACCTTGAAGAACAATAAGAAACAATGACAGGTTTTTTTTAAGGGGGAAAATTCAAAAAGCACAAAATAAAACAAAATGTAATTAAAGTCTAAAAAATAAATAAATCAAGGGACAGAAAAAAGGACAGAAAAAATCACAACGAAAGACAGAAATATACAGAAAACGAGGGTAGTAAAATAGAGAAAAAATAGAACTGATGGAAGAATAAAAAGAAAGCTTAGAAACGGGAAATCAGAAAAGGGAGAAAAAAATCAAAATAAATGAAAAAAAAAACAGAAACCTCTTACAGAAAAGAGTAGGAAAGTAGAGAGGAAAAAAGTAAATAATTTAAGAAATAACGACAGCAAGCTTTGTTTGCACTTTAGCCTATTTGCAATAAAGTTAGTTTTCATTGAAACTTGTAGAGAAAAAAAAGAAAAGAGACAGGTAAAAAATAAAAAAAGAGAAAAAAAATGTACAAAGCAGACATACACTACGCGAGAGAGCAAATGACAGAGAGAGAGAGAGAGTAAATTCTGTCAGTTTCCTCTCTCCAGGCTTCTCTGGCTCTCACTCGGCTCATTTATCACTCCAGCTAATTCTCCTCTTTGGCAGTGGGGCAAATCTCCACTGGCACATTTGGGTTGTTGCCCCTGTATGGGACCCCTGGCGCTGTTTAGGGTGATGGATTGTTATTTTAGGTCTGAATCCTGGAGCCGGTGGGTTTTCTGTGACCTTGTGCCCTTGTCAAACAATATTTAAAACATGGTTTCTCTTGAGTGTTCGCTCACGTTGCTAGTGCCGATTCCCTTATCACTTCATCTCTGTCATCACATTTTACAATGCACAGTCACAAAAATTCTAAGTAGTGCAAGGTTTTGACAAACTTGAGTATTAAGTATTTAGACACCTCTACTAAGTAGTGGATTTGACTATTTTGGCAACATCTGATGCAAATAGATAGCATAACATCTTCACAGAAAAAAAAAAACTAAGGATAGTGATTTGTTTGCTGAATATTGTTTGTCTGCTGCGTGGATTACTGTTTTCCAAAAATTGGTTTCAGTCGTTTATGCACATGGAGGTGTTACAAAAAGAGTTATATAAGTTATATCGTTATAAGTGTTTATTCAAATTAAAAGGAGGTTGATCATGAGGGTTTTTCCATTAAATAAGCTCATGCAATTTCAGGCTTTTCATTTATGTGTGGCTTACTGATATGTTGTTGGGGATATATATGACACTGGCTGGCAGACAGACACACACACACAGACACACAGACACACAGACTTGTAATTGTGGGGACATTCCACTGATATTGCAGCTAATTAATGGTACACATGCTGACCCTACCTCTAATCTTAATTTGAATTACCTAAAGCAAATCTTTCGGCTCTTTAATTTTCCAAAGAAAGTTTTGTAGAAAGCCGTCATCACCAACATGTACAAAATGTCCAAATATTTGGTCCCTACAATGTCATACATGCATGGTACTGTATATACATACACAAACTGAGAGTCAAGGTACCAGACAGCATTGATCTGCTCGACCCAACACGTGTCAGTTGGGCAGCATGGAGACATCAAGTTAAGCTAAGCTAGGCTAAGATAGGCTAGGCTACATTTTCCTGTCATCAATAATTCACAGATGGAAGGAAGTACGGCTCCGTAATCAATGGTGAACAGTGAGTAATATTTCCAATGGAGACAAACGTCTAAGTGGATCAGATTGCTTAAACGATCCAAACATTCATTTCAGTTTCTTTAAATAATTTATAGTAGTGTAAATATTTGTGGTGTGTAGTTTTGTTTAAACCAGAGGTCACTGTAGAGTCTCTCCCTCAGTTACTTCTTATTTACAGAATTTGGCAGATGCCCTTATACAAAACGATTTACAACTGAAAAATATTACACATTACAGTCCAAACAGTTGCGTGTTAAGAACCTTGTTTAGGGGCCTAACCATGGTAACTCAGCAGCACTAGGATGTTAACCCTGAACATTTAGCTAAAGATTCCAGTACCGTATTCGCAGCGTCATTGTGGTCAACTGGATTTTTGTTTTATGCAAAAGTTTTCCGTTTCTGATTATTTTTTTATTTTCTTGGGGGGGGGGGGATATTTAATTTTTAAATATTTAAAAATTAGGGGATATTTAATTTTTGTGAGCAGTATATTTCTTAGTGAAGCATTGTCTTTAAGCAACCGTACAAAGATCTAGGCCTTAAGCATATAATAATAATTAAGCATATAATGACTGTGGCAAGGAAAATTTTTTAAAGACTAAAATTTAAAAACCGACCCATTCTTCTTTGTCAGCTTATATGACATATGTTACTATTAAAATGTACCTCATAAATAAGATTATAGTGATAGTTTAAATGCACAGAAGCAAAATAAAAAAAAATAAGAGAGAACATATTTCAAGAACATGTAATATATATTTTGAACATGTCTAAATGATAATGTATAAATTTGTATCACAAGATTTTCCACTATCAGTATGATAAATGGATGAGAATGTATTATTTTATTATTAATAACCTCCATTCAAAAGTTATAAGAAGTGTTACGCTAAAATCAAAGCACAAGTCATTTCAGGAGCTGTTTTCCAATTGCATGTGTTTCTGTGTATTTTTACTTGAGTGCATGGGGGGCTGTGTCTGGGTTTATCATGGTATGGAAAATCCAGTGTCATATCGGTATTCATTTCAATTCCGTTATACTGTACCTAAGTGGAAAAATTCTGTTTGCATGGCCCGCTTATTAATCCAGAGGTGGGGTGGGAAAGTTAATGACCTCTGATGTACTGAGTACAACATCAACATTATCATCAAGTATCTCCATAAATGCTCAGGGAACTTTGGGTCAGGTGACTGTTTTGACAAAAGTTCATGAAAGTCATGACTCACTGATCATCTCTGTCTTCTCTGGGTCCTCTGGTTTAACTCCCACCTCTGCCAGACTGACACTGTTGGTTCTTGACCAAGGTCTTTAACCCACAATTGCTTGGACTTGGACTGTAAGACTGTACTATTTGTACATTGCCCTGGATAAGAGCGTCTGACATATGACAGAAATGTAAATGATAATACTGCAGTATGAATCAAAGGATCCTAACATGCATTTTTATTGCTGGTCTCATACTTTTGGCTTTAACCACATATACGTGGACACAAATGTTTACATTTTTACAAACGGGTGTGATAAACAAAGAAAAAGAAATAAAACTAGCACAATGTAGTTAAAAAAAGCATGATACTCAAGATACATGGGACATATGAATTAAAGGAAAGAAAAAGTGAAATACACATCAAATAAAATGAGCGTCAGCACACAATAAAAAAGAAAGAAATTAAAAATGAATTCAGTGAAAGACTGAAAAACAGTAAGAAACCAGCATCTTAAAGGAAAAAAAAAAAAAACGGTAAAAAAGGAAAAAAATGTATAGTCAAAAATTTTATAACAATATATTTGCGAACAAAAATATCTGCGTCTTTAAGGGTAGAGGACAGAAACGATTCAAATGTATATGTTGATTAAGTAATTAAATGATCTATTTTCCATTGTCTTTAGTTTAACCGTAGCTCTAACAATGTGTGGTTAAAAGGAGAATTATAACGTTTTGGTGCATTTTAAATTGACATATTATTGACTGTTTTATTTTTTTGTTTTGTTTTCAGATGTTTGCCTAATTACTGTGAGCACGGTGGGGAATGTTCTCAGTCCTGGACCTCCTTTAGCTGCGATTGCTCCGGCACAGGATACACCGGAGCGACTTGCCATAACTGTGAGTTTAAACTGCTTTAAAAGAACTTAAGCACCAAGGATAAAGTGATTAATGATGGCAAATTTACATAAATTTGTGATGGTTTCACCTACACTGTAAATGCACTTAAACATGCCTAAATTAATTTAGACAGATTAATAAATAAAGCCCTACAAAAATAATTGTAAAAAATTATATTAATATATACTCTAAATTGGAATCTAGTTTGTTTGCCCACCCACACACTAACAATTCCTCCTCCCAAATGACTGCAAATCAGGCCGGCCCACGCACATGATAACAATGACAACAATTCATCTTAGCAATTTACCAACAACTACAAAATAATGTAACTTTAAGAACATCAGTTTTGCAAGTGTTTTCCAAAAGATCTTTTGTCTCCAGCATTTTGAAATAGTTCTTTGTGGACTCTGCCTCTGCCCTTGAAAAGCACCGCCAGTCAAAAACTCACTGCTGATTTACATCATTTGCTCAGTATTGGACCATAAATGTATCCTTAAATAAATAACTTATTTAAAAAATCTAACTAGTAATCTAAATCAAGTCAATCTAAATAAAAAAATTTAGTTGTAGCACAAATTATACCCTGGAATAAAATGTAACAGTATATATAGTCATGCCCAGAACTAAACTAAGGACTTTCACAGTAGAGAAATGGTTCCCAGTCTCTTTTTTCTTGGAGTGTCTAAGAAAGCTGTGACCCAAAAAGAAGTGATTCATTACAAATCTTTACTTTTAGATACATTTATTTAAAATAAACTAATCTTATCTAAAAACAAAATAAAATAAATAATAATAATTTTTTTATATACAGATTATCCGCAGTAAGTGTCTCAATTGTGTTTCATTATTATTTACCATGTAAGCAGGAAAGTGAATAAATGAATGCGCAAATCATATTTGGACAAATTTAGTGAAGGTTTTACACTGCATGCAATTCCAAAAAAATCAAAAACATACAAGTATATGTTACAGAACTGCTAACGTTTACACTGAAACTGGTAACTCCACCCACTTTTAAAGGCTACACAAACACACAAATAGTCAAAAAACTGTGTGCACCGAAATGTTACCATTTTGAAAACTGAAACAAAAAACACCCCTCTGTTGCAAGATTAATTGCATTGCATTGTGGGATGTGTAGTTACTTCCCTCAGAATACAACAAGTATTCACCACTTGCTTTTTCCTGTTTTTCCAAATAGCTTTGTAATAACTGGTATAAAGTGCTGATTTACGATTCATGGTTGGTTTGTTTCAAAACACCTAACTCACAGTAACACACTCTAGCACACTGTGACACACCTGTTTTATCCTAACGACAGATGTCTTACTTAGCTACTGAGTGCAGGTGTGTTCATCCAGCCAGAAAACTGGAGCATCGCTGCCTCATTAGAGAACGTTTACGACTCATTTCGACGTTTATGGCTCAGCTCTGCTCTTTCTTTATTCAGCCATCTTCGAAGCATCGTGTGAAGCTCACAGGTTGACAGGAAGCTCGTCTGGATTTTTCTCCATCGACCCAGATGGCAGCGGACCACTCCCACACACTGTCGTCTACTGCAACATGAGCGGTAAGTCTGCACCTAGACACTCTCCTGTAGCCTTTACATTTCATATTGTGCAAAACGTTTGAACAGAAATGTGGGGGCACCCCAAGTATCATGTGACATCCACATCCACATCAGTCAGCTCCATAGGCAGCGTGTCCGAGTATTAAGTACAAAAGATAAATTGTGCTTTACTATGCAAGTTGTGACATTTTGCAAGAATCTAACTGATAATCTAGTAACTGTCACTGTTGAGATCCCTGCAGCCACAGATGTGGCAATAAAAGACCGCACAGTTCAGCGATAAAAGCTAAGCACTCTGCTCTTAAATTCTTTATAACTGAACATTTGGCATCGCAACATTACCATCGAGACTCTGAATCAATAAGAACCAGAATCAAGATTAAGAACTGAACTTGATCAAATTCAAACTTGACCCAACCCTGCTTGTCTCCTGTGCTTTTCTTCTAGTAAATAGAATAGTGAGGACTTCTACTCTTCCAAGTGGGGCTTTCTTTTTGTGAGCAGTGAATATAAAACACTATAAAAGCTGCAGAGGGCGCAAGGCAGGAACAACCCTAGGCAGGGTGTCAAACCATCATAGGGCACATGCACTTCTATACATACTCACACACTATGGGCACTTTAAAGACACCAATTAACATAACACGCATGTCTTGAAGATGTGAGAAGAAACCAGAGTATCTGGAGTAAACCCATGCGGACAGAAAGGACCCAGACCACTAAACATGGAATTGAACCCAGGACTTCTTTTCTTGCTGTGAGGCGACGGTGCAAGGCATTGCTGTAGTCTGTTGAATTTTATTTGTAACTTTTCTAATGATGCTTTTGTGGTATAACAATGAGAATGTATGAAAATCAGTGGTTCAGTTTCCGAGACTGGCAGTGCTTTTCCTGTGCAGATGCAGAGGTATAGTCAACAAAGAATTAGGACACCACGGGGCTAGAAGGACTCCAATCCCACCTCTGCCAAGTTGCCACTGTTGGTCCTTGAGCAAGGCTATTAACTGACCATCACTCAGACTGTAAAAGTGTATTCGTTGTAAATCACTTTGGATAAGGGCATCTACTAACTGACACAAATGTTTAGATATTATCTATTTCCAGCCTGGTCTGACAATGATTAACCAATGTGCCTCAAAAACATTAAAAATATTTACTTGTTAATAGTTTGGGCCTAGATGTTTGTGCCTGTCCATTTGATTACATGCTCTTCTATGTCTGCAGAGGAAAAGGTGTGGATGGTGATGGGTCACAACAGCTCAGAGCCCGTCAATGTTCAAGGTTCGAGTGTTCAGAAGCCACACATGACAAAACTGAACTACAGCGCCACCCTGCAGCAACTCGCAACACTGCTGCACAGAGCGCAGCACTGCCAACAGGAAGTGGTATATCGGTGCAGGAGGTCCCGCCTCTTCAACACCTGGGGTGAGGGCTTCTTAAATGTGTCAAATGCTCACATTTGGGGTGTTTGTGTGTTGACGGTTGAATATCACAGCTGTAGGGGGTCCAAACAGAATGTAGAAGTAACCGATAATGATCAGATTTCTGATTATTCTACAATTCTACGATCTACTGTAGAAATCAGAATGAGTAATCGAAGAAATTGATTTTACCCCAGTAACTGGAATATCAACAGCACGTATACCATAAACCGAAAAAAACATGGTTGCCAGGTCTTCTTAAGTCATAAACTTGGAGGTTTCGTTTCTTTTGGGCTTAATTACACAGACCAGATGGGGTTTCTCAAATGGGATCTGGCAACCCAGGAATTAACTGCTAACTGGATAGCGTACACTTTGCTGAGACACAATATACATTGAAGGAAAATAAGAATCTTATTTTATTATTTAATATCAAATAAAAATAAAATTAAATATCAGATACTACTATTGCATATTAAAAACTAAAATTTAAATCTAAGCACCTGGAATTTAATAAATGCTACTGGGACTTTGTTATATTGTTAGATAAAATGAAAAGTAAAAAGTTTTTAAACAGTTGATTTTGGCATAAAAAGAAGGATGATTATACAGAACGCAACCTGCTGCCTACTGTTAAGCATAGTGCAAAGTATGTTCGGTGTAAATGGCGTGCAGAGAAGTAACTTTCTCCCTCCTCTGGTTGACCAACTAAAATTTTCCTGCCGAGGACACAAGAAACAATGTAAATGTTTAAAGTATGTTCATATGGGTGCAAAGCATTAAATGCAGGGGTGCCAAGGGTTGTGGCACATAAGGTATGTTAATAGTAGCGCTTTTTACTCACTTTTAAAAGGGAAGGCAATAATTCTGAAGGGGAATGTTTATTAATATGTAGAGGCCCAGTGAAACTTTGTAATACTGATCGACCTTGAAGAAAAAATACCTTGTGCTGCCACCGTATCCAGTACAAGAACCAAAATAAAACTGTTACATTCAGATGTCACAGAATATGTTGATGCCAAAACTCTGTACAGTCATCTATGATCAGGGTTGCCAAATATGTATGACAGAAGCAGTCCAATCATTGAGCAGAACCAGTCAAAAGAGAAGTCCATTTAAAAGCTTCTCATAAAAATACATACACTATATAATGTAGACCAATCCATCAAGGCAATAGAGTCATGCAAGGATGGGATTAAGATTGGTATAAAAGAGAAGCAACTGCTCTAAGCCTCTAATGTTTACATGGTAGTGAAAGGTTGACAAATAATCCTATATGGCTTCTGGTGAGGAGACTTATGAGCTGCAAATTGCGAGCTTCAGAGGCCTGCTTCCAGGGTGTGTTGGAAAAAGAGCTCCTTTTCTATCACACAGGAATACCTGTACCACAGACCTCTATGATCTGAGGAACCCAGGAACTCAGATGATCTCTGGTGAGACAGCAGTTAGGAACAAACAAAACTTCCACAGAACCAGAACTGGACTCGGTTGTGAGACTGGATATCAGTTCAGAACTTGGTAGTGATGACACTCCTCGCCAATTCAAACCTCAACTTACCCCTCATCTCAACATAAGTGAGATACAAACTAGGGTGGGGCAGCTGTGAGGTGGAAACGGACTAAATCAGCACCAAGTCTGAATGAAACACAGATGTGATGAAACATGAACCATGATGGAACCTAGATGAGCACAACGTAAACCTTACCTTGCCAGGAGGATATTGGCCTGAGTAGCCAGAGTGGCTCAATAATAGAGCGCTTTTCTGCAATGCTGAACCACCCTGGTTAGTAATCTGTTTCTGACTAGGTGGGTATGAGCTGTGTTTTAAAGTTCAAGTTCTGGTTGAGCCTCATGCTGGTTGAGCCTCATTGCTAAAAGGCTCCATATTGGTTTGCATTGAGGTTAACATCTTTCCAGGGCGTTTGCCAAAAGTCTTGTTGCCAGGTTATAACTTGTTCTGTTTGCTAGGACCTTGTGGGTTTTATTGTTTGTCACATCACTGGTCTCTGGGTCTGTGGTGCATGAGCAGAGCATTGGTGTTCCCATGAGACCCTACCTAAAACGAATATGATTCCACGGCTCACAAAAACCTCACTGAATACATTACAACATTTACCAAGCACACTTGCACTGATTTACAACTAATACAAATTTTCCATGTACAGTATAAGCAACTAATTGATAATGGACCAACAGTGATGTCCTGGAAATGCTGGAATCTACCTTCTGACCAATAGTGCATTACCTTGTCTGCTGCTCCAACACGGATACGAGTCACTGTGATAGAAATGTTCACTGGTGTGTGTTTTCTCTCAGATGGCACTCCGCTGTCATGGTGGGTGGATAGAGCAGGAGTAAAGCGAACATACTGGGCCGGTTTTCTCCCTGGAGTCCATCAGTGTTCCTGTAGTTTGTCCGAAAACTGCATCGATATGAACCACTTCTGCAACTGCGATGCAGACAGGAACTCATGGTACCTTTGCACGCATGTACATATAAATTATGTATGCAGGTCTGTGCCACATAATGTCTGCTTGGACAACATCCATTTACACAGGTCTGTGGTCTGATAAGGTTATTTTGTTAATTATTAAGGTTATTAACTACCTCACCCATATATTACTTTACCAGTTGCCGCCATAGTAAAATGCCCCCATTTGTCACAGATTCTGTACTAGTCAATACCAATTTAGAGACACCTCTAAAGTATTAAACCCAACACGTCTTTGGACTGTGGGAGGAATCTAGATTACCTGGAGTAAACCCACGCAGACAAAGGGAGGATATGCAGACTCTAAACAAAAAGGACCCAGACCGCTCCACTCTGGGATTGAACCTGGGACCTACCCACTGAGCCACCATGCTGCCCCTCAAGTGTGTGTGTGTGTGTGTGTGTGTGTTGGCGGGGGATGGGGGGGGTATAAATATTGTACCCATATTGAATAGTAAGAAAAAATGTAATCATGTGGCAGGCAAAGCTAATGTTAAATAAATCAATTTATGGGAAACACTGTAGTTTTTTTGTTATTTAGTAAAAATCCAACATGTAGTGAGATATTCTACAGTATCCCATGTAGATTTGCTAAATAATATGTACTATAGAAGTATGTATATTGAATACTGTGCTCAGACAACATCCAGATCATAGTGTGCAGCTTAATGGATCCTATTGTGGATGTTAAGCGACGCAGACCTGCAACATTTGTGTTTCTGGATGATTTGGATTTGTTTCTGTGGTAAAACCTTTTTTTGCAGTAACAGTGTTTTTAATCTTGAAAACAATTCAATTCAATTCAAATTAACCCCCCACCCTTCTTTCTCTCTCTTTAAAAAAAATAAATAAATAAAAATTAAAAATAAAAACACAAAAACACACAACCGGTACAGTTCCATAAGTATATTCCTGATTATTAGGGATAGATTATTAGAAGTCGTAAAGCACTTTTGTTAGTCGCTGTGGATTTGGGTGTCTTTTGGGTGTCGTTTTACACATGGCATGAGGTTATAGCAAGGCAAATCATGGTTTTTAGCCAGTTGCCATATAATTTTGTTTTTCCAGCTCTAATGTTGTCAGGATTACACATTTTGTCTTATATTTTAGACTTATATTTTTTTTAAGATTCTGATAAGCAGGTCAATATTTATCTATGCTTTACTTACAGGGAAAACGACACAGGACTGATCTCCTATAAGGACCATCTGCCTCTAACTGAGATCGTAATTGGTGACACAAACCGAAGTGGGTCAGACGCTGTTTATAGAGTCGGCTCACTGCAGTGCTACGGTGACAGTATGAGAACTTGTTAACTCATTTTTGATTGTTATTGCAGTACTGAAATTACTTTGGACTCATCATGACCACCTGACTTGTTTGTTAACAAAAAAGCTCCACCAATTATTCACTGGTTTTTAAACCTGGACATGGATAATTACGATGAAAATGGGACTGTCCAGGCAAAAACCACACATGTCAACCCTACTTTTTCTCTATTTAAACAATGACAATCTGTGTTTCAGAGGTATTGCGGTTTTCTCCTACGATGTCTTTAGAACATCATCATACACCTTTAAAACTGCTTTTTTTATTATTACCTTATTTTGTAGTGATGTACCAATTACACTCTCCTTATAAAGCGAATCGATTCTCAAGACTAAGTTCATTATTTTTTTTAAGATAACACATTCCTATATTTCTGAAGTGTAAACAATGCAAAACAATACACAATTTCAATTGTAAAAAAAAGTTTTTCTATTTCTGAACAATAACAACTCAAAATGATGCATACTTTCTTTAAACAGAATGAATCTTTAATCTGCTGAAATTAAAATAAATTTGATTTACATTTATCTGTTACTATTTATGTAGTATTATCTTTACAACTTAATTATTACAATTAACATCTAAGCCACAAGGAGGATGGATCCATTTTTGAGTCTTGGTCCTCTCAAGGTTTCTTTATTACATTTAGGGAGTTTTTCCTTTCTACTGTCAGCCTTATGCTTGCTCAATTTGGGATTGGCCTTAAAAGATCATATAATATTGTAAAGCTGCTTTGAGACAATGCTTCGTTGTAAAAGTCGCTATAGAAATAAATCTGTCTTGACTTGACTGGCCAATCTCAGCCTAAAAGACTTGTAGTTCTTTTTTATGTTGCCACTGTCCTCTTGGTAGCTCCCCTGACTAATAATCTCTTGTTTTGTTCATCCAGTTTTTCATCCAGAAGGGTGTCTCAATTTAGGCAAGGTTGATGGTGACATCAACAATCCACTTCTTTATAATGATATGAATGATTAACATATGACTCCCCAGATCTTTCTCATAACACGTGACTTATTGCTACCTAACAACATAACAGAATCTCTGTGTTACCAGTGTAAACAAAGCTGCATCATTTAGATTTTATTTATTTTAATCTTCAGAATGTAATGTAAGGATTTTTACACTGTATTGTTATTATCACTGTGTGTCCCAAGAATATACCAGTAGGTGTATTGGTGACTGTCTGGTAAGTGTCCAATAGGTCTAATATAGTGGTACCTCAGTTCTCAATCACCTCGGAACTGGTCGAATTTTGTTCTTAAGGCATTTTTCATAGAAAAATGTGTCAATTCTTGTTTGCTCGGTACACAACGTACTTGCTTAAACTTGTACGAGTTAAGCCACACAACTAATTTCAGCTGAAACTCGATTCACAATCGCCCTTGCTCAGTGAAGATCTTTGCTGTCTTTATCGTGTTTTTTTCCACAGTAAAAACTAATTGTCCTAAAATGGTTAGTAATGACAGCCAACTGAAAGGAAAACTGAACTGTATCCTCTTGGTTTTTAGGCTGAGCAGTTAGCATTAGCATTTTCCTTTTCAATCTACAGTGTGGGTCAAAAGTCACAGGGCACGTCGCGTGTTGCATTGTGGACTTTTTTCGCAAAGACTGCCAAAACCATTGTTGAGGTATCTTCATCGGTAGAGGTCTTCAGAAGACCACTACGTGACTTGTCGTCCACAGTTCCGTTTTCTCTGAATTTGGCTAGAGGGCCGAGTGCTGTGGCTATGATACAGCAGCTGCATCCCCCAGACATCAGGATAATCAATTCCATCTTCAGTTACCTGTGATGAACAACAAAACTTTGTGGATTAATTCAATTTAGATGTTTCCTTATGGGGGAAATGTGCCCAGCACTTGTTTTAGTACTAGACAATCCTTCTGGAAGAAATTAATTATGAAAACCGAGGTACCACTGTAATTCTATTATATCTTATTGCAAGAAATTTCTTAATTTTAGAAATTTTACCCTTGGGGATAAAAAAAAAGTACTCCATGTAACAGACTGGGGCATCATTAAGATAAACTGCTAAAGTTTAATGTGGTTACCATAGAAGTGGTCTTAAGAAAAGTTTAAGCCCAGTACTAACTTAGAGTTTCCATTAAAAAAACAAACAGTCTAAAATTGTGACCAAATTATTTTTGGATCTAGCTGGTACAAACCACCATTGGAGTTGATATTGTACATAAATTGGCTTGGCCTTCCTGAATCGCAGGGTTCCTGTGGAATGCCGTGTCGTTCTACCAGGAGTCTTCGTACCTGTACTTCCCCACGCTACAAGTCGAACTCAGTGTCGATATCTCATTTTACTTCAAGACCACAGCGCCCTCTGGAGTCTTCCTAGAGAATCTCGGCGTCAAAGACTTCATTCGAGTCGAGCTGAGCGGTGAGTCAAGTCTGGCATTAATATAAAGGCTTCTAAGCTGCATGTTTTTGTAGGCTGTTCTATCCCTGAAGCCTCTGAGCAGCTGGCAGATCTTTTCACCATTTCTGAATCCAACACAACTTATCAATAATTAATCATCTTGACAGCGCTATTGTTTCTAGGGTCCACACTGTTATTAATAATGCAGTGCTAGATGTAAGAAATTGGACAGTGGAACCATTTTGGTCGTTTTGTCCCTGAACCCCAGCAGATTGAGTTTGAAACAATGCTGGGCGTAAAAGCTGCAGTATTAGATTGTTTGGATAGCTTGTCAGAGAATGATGGAAATAAAAGCAGCTTGGTTCCCCAGAGATGGTGCATTTTATATTGTCATTTTATATTGTCTTTTCTCTTCCACAGCTCCATCAGTGGTGACTTTCTCATTTGAGGCGGGCTACGGGCCAACGTTTCTGACCGTAAAGTCTCACGTCCCTCTCAATGATAAGCAGTGGCATCATGTCCGAGCCGAGAGGAACGTGAAGGAGGCGTCGCTACAGGTGGACCAGCTGCCCTTGCGCTTCCTGGAAGCACCATCGGACAGCCATGCCCACCTGAGGCTCAGTGGACAGCTGTTCATCGGTAAGCTATAGCAGGATTGATTAAATGACTGTTGCCTAATAAATGGAGAATTGGTACCTTTAACATGCAGTGAAGCAAAACCAATGAACCCTTTTCTCAAAAACAAGGGTCTCCATGTTGGCACAGCGGGCTAATCTGTTTGGTTCGTTTACTCGCACAATAAATAGACACAATGACCACATCTGAGAGAGGAAAACGTAAATTTACAACATTTGGCTTAGTCACCATCTTATCCAGAGCAAATAACTGATGGTAGTAGCTTTGTGGACAGGGTTGGGACTTGAACCCTTAACTTTCTGGTCAGTAGTAACTTAGGCACTGCGTCACTTCTGCCATTATAAGTGTTTGATTACACGGGAGACCGCCATAAGAAAAGCAGTACTCAGCCCCCAGCCATTGTGGTTGGTTGGTTTGGCACTTGAAACTTGGGCGAGCGTTATCCTGCTAAAAAAGTTGGAAGCCCTGCAACATGTGGGCACAGGATGTCCTGCACATATCGCAGCCGACTGTTGTATGCGATGGCTGTCCAGATTATCACACCAGTGGTTGGGGCATGGTGTCACAACATACCAAAGGCAAGATTAATGCGCTGACCACAAGGTCTCCATACTTGAAAGCGACCCATTGTCGGATCCCAAACTGAACATTCATGGCTGCAGACAATACGCTTCCCGTCCATGGCTGTCCAGGTTTCTTATGGTTTTATGACGCCATTGCAAACACAGGTAATGGTGGCAGCCTCTCAATGGCAGGATGCACAATAAGCACTGAGACAACACATTTCTTTCTATTAAGCACCTGGATATGGTCCACACACAAACTGGGTAGTGTAGTGAAGGTGCCACTTGTGTCTGGATAACTAAACCGTGGGAGCTGCTCATAAAAAATAAATCTATTTGGGTGCTTTATTTATTTTGTTAATCACTATATTTACTCACTAAAATTGCCTAGAAAATAAAGCTATGGAAAATAATGCCACCAAATGTACAGCAACTTAAAAATGTACAAAACATATTATTAATTATAAAATAAAAGTATAAAGTTTAACTTGTGTGGGGTCAGATGATGGTAGGCAGTGGACCAAATCACTATGAGGCATATGAAAGGAGAACTCCAATTGTATATAAATTAAAGTATATTTACTGTGATTATATTAGAGGTGATTACCAAAATACATTCTACACATCTTACTGTACTGAGTATGAATACAACATATTTGGGATGAAAGGAATATCACCTAGAACGCTATGATTTCAAATCCTGGATCTGCCAATCTGGCACTGGGCCCTTGATCCAAGTGTTCAGCCTGAAAGAAAGTCACACTGGACCATCTGGTCCAGTTATTTACCACTGAGCTCCCACTGTTCCAAAATACCTCGAGTCAACCTTGTGAACACTTTGGAAAAGTGCCAAGCTCCACACAGATGATTGAGCCAACCCTGGACCCCAGGTTTGTGAAGTTGTGTGGCACAAACACTACCTACTGCACCTCCAAGTAAAATTTCAAACAGGACGAGGAGGTGACGATCCATCACTTAGTTTGGCAAATGTGTTTACTGTAGTGCATCTTTGGTAGCTCAGTGCTAAGCGCCAACTGCTGCAAGTAGCAGCTCCTGAGACCATCATGAAGTACAGTTTGCACATTTACAGAACGAACTAGAAATGTACAGAATTTAAGTCCCAGCACTGCCAGGCTACCACAGTTGTACTCTTCAGAAAGAACCCTATTCCTCAGTTGCTACAGTTGTATCATGTAACTGTAATTATACAGCTGCTGCTTTAAGAGCTACTTCTATTTTGTCAGGACTTGTATTGCAAATCACACAATACATGGTGAATAGAACCAGTCAGAGTTTTCTGTAAATACATGCCAGACTTGGGACGGTTTCATTGGTATGCGTCATATCGTATGAAACGGCCAGATGTTCATCCTGCTATAAGCATCGCCGGAAATCTTCTTTCGAACAGCTGGCTGTCACAGATTGCAAATGAAGACTAGAGCTGAATGTGATTGTTTCCGTAATTTATATATATTTTAATTATGTCACTGTCAGAGAGTTCCCATTTTGGGGACTAATTATGCTTTATTTAAAGCATCACGCTTAAAGATTTAAAGTGATATGAAAGTTTGTGAACCTTTTAGGATTTTCTACATTTTTGCATAAATATGCCCATCAGAATTTCAGACAAGTCCTAAAAATTGATAAGGAGAACCCAGTAAAACAAACGAGACAAAAAATATTATATTATATATAATAATATATATATTATATAATTATGTTATATTATACTTTTTTGTTACCGAAGATTAATTCATTTCCCATCGATTCTGAATCATACTCATAGCAGAAGCATTTCTAAAGTGATACAAGAAAGACATTCATTTTGGGACAAATTAGATAGATTAACCTAACATGTTTCTGAAATGTGGGAGAAAACTGAAGTACCCAGAGTTAACCCTACTCCAGTTTAAAGTCAGGACCACACCGAGGATCTATAGAGCCGTGATGTGACCACAGGCAACACTGTCTCTCCCTTTTATTGAGAATCTATCAAAGTCTGATCTTCAAAGCTTGTTTGTGAAACGTGATACAGTATGAATAAGTAGGATTATCCATAAACAAAGAAAATCAGAAAAAGAAATGTTGATGCTTATAAGGCTGGAAAGGTAACAAAACCACACCTAAACAGTTCAGACTAGTTTAATCTAGGGTCAGACAGACTGTGTACAGGAGTGACTGACCAACGAAAATAACTGCATTCCATAAGGGCACAAAGGAACCCAGGGTAACTTCTAAGCAACTAAAGGATTCTCTCATATTTGTTCATGTTCAGGAGACAACCATAAGGAGAAAACTGAACAACAGTGGTGTGCATAGCAAAGCACTACTCTCCAAAAAGAACCCTGCTACCAATCAAAAAAGTTTTTTTTTGAATGAATGAGACCGAGGAATACATTTCTGGTTTCTTTAAGAAATCATTTTCATGTCTGAAGAAAGAAAATGGATTCCATCATAAGAACCTTATTCTGAATAACTGCAAATCCTACACAAAAATGTCAGAACATCTGTCCATGTCTCAAGAGAACATGGCTCATGTAGGAAGACAGCAACCCTAGGCACAACAGTTATTTTGGAATGGTCTAGTTGTAAAACTAATGTACGGCATGGTTGCAAAAGCAACCTACCATCATCCCAGAGTCTGAGATTTGTGTACAAGCCTATGTACAGGACTCATCATTTCAACAACAACACTGCTGTGTTCCTATGCCTGAAGCTTTAAGCTATCGTATTAATTATACAGTTACTCCATTACCTCAGAGATTTCTATCAATGTGCAACCCTAGGACCTCTCATCCCAAGTATGCAAGCTACGCAAAACATAATTTTCTCTAAAATAACTACTTGGTGTATAAGGAATAATGCTATGCAAGTTTATTAAATATGGCATAAGTAATAAGACAAATACAGCAAATAAAATATCCCCTTCATCACGGTTTCCTTTATAAGGACAAACAAAGATCAGAGTTCAAGATGGGAAGGAGACAATGTAGTTGATGGCAGGAGTGATCCCCAGGCGGATAGTCTCACCCTGAGGTGTCATGTGTTAAAGGGTTTTTTTTTTTCCAGCATTTAACAGACGCCCTTATCCAGAGCGACTTACAACTGATACAGTCTTACAATCCAAGCAATTGTAGGTTAAGGGTCTTGCTCAAGGACCCAACGATGGTAGCTTGGCAGAGGTGGGATTTGAACCCAGGACCTTCTGGTCCAGAGTCCAGTTCCTTAACCACTAAGCTACCACCTTCCCCACCGTCCCCCGACTTTAATGTCTGAACACTATAATAGCAGTAAACCCTGTGTAGTGAGCAAAAGTAATGAACAGAAACTGTGCTTTATGCTAATACAGTTGATTTTTTTTACAGTATTATGTTGTTGGGCTTGTGCATATATGATCTGTGATCATTTTTCATCACTTATGTTGTGTTTAAAGTAGCTCTTGGATAAACTTTCTAAGAGAATTTTGACTTGTAAATTCCATCAAGATCAATAAACCTAAATAAACACAACCTTTAACACAATTATCCACCCGTCCATCCATCTGCTGTTACATAATATTTTGTCAAGAGTTTCTGTGTCATATTTATTCAAATTGTTAGACCTTGGAATAAATTAGGATTTCACAATAAATGGCTACACACATGATTTAACTCTATCATATAGGGTACAGTGCTACATTATGTATGCTACAATATTTATCCGACTGACTCCTGTTTTAACAAGTAATGTGCACTTTTAACTCATATTTCTTTGGGTCACTAGTTTTATTTGCGTTACCATACATTTATCCTTCCCATTCATTGTTTTTTTTGCTTCCTCACCTCTGCTGATGAGACTGACTAAATACAATCATTTGTTAATCAACCTGATAAAAAAGGGTAGAATTAAGAAGGCTATACTTAAAACAAACTAATAATTAGTCTTTACTGGTAGTAGTAGATCATTCTTCTGTTAATTTTCTGTTTGTAGAGAGGATTTCTGTCACACTGCATTGTAGTCCACATATGCTTAGAGATCTACTGATTTGTTTATCAAACGCCACCTACTTGGCAATGTTGGCAATTTCATATCCATTATCTATATTTCCTTTTCCAGCAGCTACTGCAGCTGTGATCAAAAGCCTAGGGCGCCCGGTAGTGGAGGCTTCAGCTTCATAGGCCTCCCGAAGTTCCTACAACACAAATGCATGGACTCTTATAAAGCAAATATACATTGATACATCTGTATGTGTAATTCTCCTGCATTCTGCCTGAAATACTGACTTTGCACAGCAGAGTGTATTTCTGTTTGTCTTCTGGTGGGCTGCCACGAGCTGCAGGATACTCCCAGTCCAAGTCCAGGCCATCAAAACCATACTTTCTCAGAAAGGAAATGGAGGACTTAATGAAAGTTTGTCTGGTCGCCAGCGTAGATACCATGGTAGAGAATCTGGACACAGGGGAAAATGTTTTGTATTTGGCTCACCGGCCCATTTGTTAGGAACACCTCCTTTTTTCTATACTCACTGTGAATTGTTAACATACCAACTTTGTAGTACTACAATTACAGCGGATAGTCCATTGGTTTCTCTACATAAGTTGTTAGTTCCCTTTACTGTGTTCTTAATTGGTCGGGATCCACACAGGACCAGCTCAGGTCAGGTAGTGTTTTGGTGGTGAATCATTCTGCAATGATACTAATGTGGTGTAGAACTAAAGTGCATCTATATGGTTGAACTGATACAATGGACAGTGAATATAGAAATATGGTGGTGTGCTTAATAAAGTGATCAGTGAGTGTGAGTACTCACTGAGATGATCCCATGTTCCATCCTCCAACAGCCAGGAGCGTCTTCAGGTTGGGATTTCTGTTAAATTAAATGTTGAAGGGTCAATGACAAGTAAATGTTTTCAAAAGGTTTAGAAAACAGGATTCAAAAACAGGAGAAAATACAAAAGTTTAAAAAGAAATATATATATTTTGTATTGTAACATATATTTTGCAAGATAAAATAAAATATATACCTGTATAATAATATTACTTATTAATAGTAATAGTAATAAAAGTCTTAATTTTATTTATATTTATATTGCATACCTTATTTT